>PPJN03000020.1:107708-222478 GCA_003705795.3 Blastobotrys americanus | reverse complement strand
CTCCATACTGTGTTTTGGTGTGGTGTACCCTCAATACTGAATATTATAACGGTGTAGCTTAAGTCCTGTATGATTTCAGAATATACCCCTGTTCATCAACTCTCTTCCTTTCGACCCCTCATTCGACCATCCCAACCATACAGCAACCGCAGTAGAACTCATAGTGCCGTAGTCTCTATGGCAGCTAGGTGGAGCTATGAGATGCGAGTACATGCGGACCCAGATGAAAGACGCACCTCCACGGTCTGTACTCATACTAAGATGGCACAGGTTGGGTTACATAAACCGTTGGCCTCGGTGCCGATTGACGCAGGCTTAGTAGTCGGTCAAATGATCGTGGCGGCGGTCTGAATATGTTTAATACTAACTGGACTGTTATGGGCTTGCAACGGCCTGTTATGGACGTGCTGTAGTAGGTAAATCTTATGTACTGATGAACTCCAGTGGTGAAAATTATAGGTAACGTCAGAGTCCAGAGTCCACAGCCCATAGCCCATGGACCAGGGGCATGGAAGGGGGAGCGAAGCAAGGGCACACACGCATTATTGTTTTTAGCTTACTAGTTGTTTATATCATATTCTGTTCAAAATTCAGTGTTGTACAATATAGCATTCCAGTAATTCTCTTCTCTATCTACTTTAGGTCTACTATGTCCGCCTTAATATGAGGGTGATTACTACTAAACTTTAGCTGTTTTATAAGTGCACGCCAGGATTTAATAGGTCTTCAATAAGATCTTCACCAGCCAATCAGCCTGAATCCCCGGTCCCCTTTTAGTCTCTTTTGGGCATCTCTGGTGTGACCATCCATCTCCATCTTGAGGTTTGTCTAAGATCTCCTATACAAGATGAAATCGGTATCCTAAAGTCATTGGGTAGACATGGTTCATCTACAATTCATGAGTCCCCCTTTGTCATTTGATTACCGCGTAGTTGTGTCACACACAATTGGTTGGACCTCCTTGATACGAGTTCTTGGGTACACCTACTACTGCTACTACTACTACTACTACTACTACCTGCCTACCTACCTACACACCGTTACCACCACCGTTTCATCCTCCTTCCCCTCTAGTACGGGCGTCACCCATTTTACTACACTCTTGTTACACCCCTTTCCATCCCTACTTATTGTCTCCTGCCTAGTCTCCTGCCAAGTTGCAGGGATCGACTCCCACCACTGATGCATGTAAAACTACATGCGACTGTGTCGCTCGAGAAGTAAGAGTAACGAAAGCCGAAGTAGGAAAAACACTCTGTGGTACCCAAGTAGGTTGGAAGCATATACAGGCCCCTTGGAGGTTATGTATAAATATATCGACATGGCCAAAAAAAAAACATTGGCGGGATTTGAGGACATTGATTAGAAAGTGGTGATAAGAGCCCAGGTTGGAATCAATTTTGACCCCTAAAAAAGCATAAGCTAGAAAAGTCGCGGTGGTGGAGTGATATAACTAGCGTGGACCATCTTTCGAGACCACCATGTCTACGATATCAACCAATAGTTATGTTCCTCCTCCTCTGGCTACCAGGTCGTCTTCATCTTTATTGATGGCTCCTCCGATGAGAGATGTATGGCTCGATGACTCGGATTCAGACTCGGACGCGGATATCGAACAATCGCATAAGCATAGTAATTCCCAGCATCGTCCTCATGATTCCTCAATGGGCCATACTCGGTCACGAACTAGTTCAGGGTCTGGTAAACGTCTTGCTGGGTTACGAATATTAGGGTCTACGTCCCATAGTTTTACGAGATCTGGAGGCTCCTCGCGTAGTGCGACCATTGACGAACAGTACTACCGCAACACTAACACCAACAGTAGTCCCCACAGTCATGGCAAACAGCCTAGTGTATCCACTGTATGCTCAAAAACAGCTCCCAATTCATTCCATGGGACTAATGGTCATACCAGAATGGCATCTTCGGCTTCACAGTCCATTCGATCTATTAACACCCAGGGGGGTTCAGGTGCTACAAAATTTCTTGGACTGTTAGGATCAGCTAGCTCTGGAACCAGAGCAAGAAGTAACTCTACGACCCCTTCATCCACGACGGACATCAGTACTCACAGCATCTCGGCTCCTACAAATTTCGTTCACGCTGCGCATATTGATGCAGAATATTTGAAGGGCTCGTCTTCTGACTTGTCTCTAATGAAATCCTTGTCGCTTCAGCAGCTATCTGCATATCCCTCTCTTGAAAAGGGCACCGCGAACCCCAAATTATCAGTCATGATTCCTCATCGTTCTTCAGACCGTGATGTTTCTGACAATGGTGGACAAAGTGGTAGTGGTAGGACCTTGCATGACTCCCCGGTATTAGAGCAGCGCTCAATGCCTTCTCTTCATGCGCAGCGGTCTCCTGAGCACTTTGCCGAATCTCGACAGTCTTCCAAGTCCTATTCAAGATCTCTGTTTTCTCGAGAACCCAAATCGCCTACCAAATCTTTGATCTCATCATCTTCTAGAGAGAGCTCTCCCATCTCTCCATCAAGGACATTGGCTTCAATTGTCCGTCATGCTTCGTTGACTCGTCATCGATCGAATCGTCATCAGCATGAAGCATCTTCTTCTTCGTCAGCAACTATGTCCAACGCTACCGAGACCTCTGCACGTTCGTCGGTGTCCAGTGCTTGTACCCCAATGTCTAGTCAGAACCAGTCTCCTGTACTTAGTTCCGACATTGGTAACTCGAAGATTGCCCCTACTAATAGCATCGGATCTCATGCGACCCATTCTACTTTAGAGCGGGCAGTAGATCGTGCGTTCCACAATGTTAAACAGGACACCCCAAGGATTTTCCACCCGCAGCAGCACCAGAAGGGAGTAAAAACCAATGCCACTACAAATGGTAGTGTAAAGACATGTCGTAGCGTTGAGAGCTTTGGATCATGGAATACTAGTTCTAATACAGATTTCTTTGAGCATCAACGATGGTTACTTCGCCAAGATGAAGAAGCTTTACTTGAATCCCAGCCTGGTACTCCTATGCCTTCTCGTGACTCCACTCAAAGACAATCCGGTGATTCAACTCGAAGGCAGTCAGCAGCTATGAATTCATCAACTTCTACAAATCTGCAGACACCTAACGCCACTAGTTCTACAGGAGATGAATGGGGGAGGGTTCAATATTCTTGCTACTACACTCCTTCGACCCCCTTAGCGACTCCTGCTATTGTAGGTACGACTACTACTATTTCTCAATCGTATGTCAATTCGAAATCTACCAAAGCACCATTGTCTGGGCATCCTAAGGTTGCGGCAAAGTCTACTACTACTACTACCGTTGACTCATCACCCTCTACCCAGCACACTTCAATGATGACCAGCACTAACCATAGATACTCGGCATTACTTCCATCTCCTGGATTGCCAATGTCTTCTGTTAATAAGCGAGCTTCTGATAGACAATATAGGTTTGCGTTTGGCTCAACGGCTACACGGTCAGTGGCTGAAAACACTGGCTATTAATGATTTATGATTATAAATGACTAAATGTATTACTGTATGATGTTATAATTACAACTGTTTACATTGGGCAACAGTCATCTTCTTGTTCTCGTTCTATCCTGTAGTTAGTTCTTCTAGATATTATCAGTCAGTATTACCGCGTCAATGTGACTCTCGGGGTTTGATATGCGTACCCCATCCTCTTACCCTGGTCACTCCAGCATCCTGGCTCAAGGCAAGGGTTCACAAGGGTAACAAACCAGTAGCATCACGTCGAGGGGTAAATGACTAGCGCATGTAGCTCAAAGCGATTCAACCATTGCAGTCAATAATCACATACAATACTGTCAATACTTAGTCAAGGGGTGGTTATAGTGTATGCTAATAATGGAGCCAGTATCTTAAAGGCAAGCAAGGAGACTGTGTCATGAGATCTATTGCAGTAGCGATATATAATATTAGATGGATCTAACTAACCATCTCATAGCTCATGTGCAAGAGCCGACCGATCCACCTCTCGTCAAAGGGAGGAACGAACTACTTTGGTCCTAGAGGAGCTGCTTTACTCTCAACACCTCGCAGGACGGGTAGGAGGGATGTAAGGGATGAAACTCGGAGCCATACATACTCGGGGGGCCCTACGACAGAAACCGTACCAGCCGCACTATGCCTTCCTGCTCAACCCATGAATGAAACCACGACTAAGTTGGAGAGTACAGTTTACAGCATTGATATAGATTGGAGTAATCTGTGTACACAGCGTGATCACGATGAAAGACGAACCAGATAGACTGACACAGCTACAGAAATGTATTGATCAGGTAAGTTTCTTTAGATGGACAGTTGGCTGTAAACTATGATGATTCTAACAAAAGCTGGCAATTCAATTTTATTCATCGCTAAACCATGTCAATAAACGCCATGACTTTGCTCCAGTTGAAGGAGAAGCAAAGGTAACCGATACCTTAGTCCAAGCAGAAGATCCTCAAAAATTCACCGCCAATCTGGACGAATTAGCAAACGATATCATTCTTAAATCTCAACAGATTGAATTGCTAATAGATTCGTTACCGACTATTGGCACTAGTGAGGTTGAACAGATTAACAGGGTGTTGGCTCTGGAGCAAGAGCTTCAGAAGGTGGAGGAAGAGCGACAGGCAGCACTGAAAGACAAAGACTTACTACTACAAAAGTGTGATCAATTGATTTTACAGGTGGCTCGAGAGAAGGTCGAGATTGACCGCACTGAGCTTTAGTGCCAGCTTTTAGTACCCATTGCTAATTCAAACAAATGCGAGGCATATACACGACGTGACGAATAATGATGATACAGAATATTTGACAAAATAACAGTTTTCAACTTTCCAATACATACATTTATACAATTACTTTATTGTATCTTTAGTCTCCATGTTCTTTTGATTCTGACGCTTCACCCTTCATGCATTCATAAACTTCCGATTCCGCGTTTTCAATTACCTGTCGTTGGTTAAGTAACTCAACTGCACTCGACAAGGCACGACTAAAGCACTTTTGACTTTGACGCAATGCTGGAGGCACCAAAACCCCAAACATTCGAATTGGATCTGGGCCTGGTACCGTTCTTAGTTCGTATTTACCACTTGAATTAACATTTCTGTTGTAAGTATCATTCCGGATCCACTTTACTGATCTCTTCAGCCATTCCCAATTGACTACTTACATTGTTACTGTTGCTTGAACTCTTTGATCATATTGAGCCTGTCCATACATCTTATCCCCAACATAGCTAGCTCTTGCTAACTCCACATACCCCTAAGTCAGTTAGTAACTTTACAAGTCCAACTCAGCTCTATAACGGCTACACCTAATTCTTACCTCTCTCAACTTGGAATTGAAATCCTTAAAGGCTCCATCATACCTGTCTACTTCTTCCAAGTACTTCTCAGTTAATTCGTCCTCCTCAGCCATTACCATCAAGATACTATCATGCTAGTGTAAATATACGGCATTAATATAGACATCGCAAACCCTGTCGTTTAGTGACGACAGTGCACGGCTCCTCTGAAGCTATGATGCGATTGAAGAGAGGGAGAGTAAGAGGACGAATACGAGGGGAGAATGTAGCTATAATGTAAGCTCCTTATGATACCAGATTTACTGAGTAGATTATGTCAAGGTATGAATTTTAAGCTAATGGTTGTTCACAATTCTCTGCCTTCTTTATCAAAGAATCGATCGGTGGTTCGATGTGACGTACGGACTTCTACTCCGCCTTCCGAAATAAGGCTCTCAGCATCTTCAGGAGAAAGCAAATTGCCGTTCTGATCTCGATACTCAACCGTCTTTTCCTGGCCAATCTTAGTGAACGACTCAGATTCCACGACTTCTGGGGTCACTTCCGGTGCAGTTTCTTGGTTATTGTTATCCTTGTCATCGGTCTCTTCAACTATCACATCATCCGCTGGCTTAGGGTCTCGATTTTCCTCCTGATCGTCTTCAATAGAAACTTCATTGACTGCGACAGTCTCAGGAGTAGATGGTACCTGGGCAGATTCTTCTAATCGCTTGTAGTCATCATAGCTATCAAAAAACGAGTTACAATCAAAGTCCATGTCTAGGAACTTTGACTTATTGCAAAGATCCTTAGTCCATGGAGATCCATAGATCAGAGGTGAAAACCATACAAACCAAGCAGTAGACAGTAGGAAGAACAAACCAGTTGCAGTTGCAGCCACAATTCGATTCCGCAGGAATCTAGCGACCAAAAACTCCCAGAATTGTGC
The DNA here is from genome assembly GCA_003705795.3 of Blastobotrys americanus. Classification (NCBI taxonomy): domain Eukaryota; kingdom Fungi; phylum Ascomycota; class Dipodascomycetes; order Dipodascales; family Trichomonascaceae; genus Blastobotrys; species Blastobotrys americanus. The sequence continues at coordinate 216,261 of PPJN03000020.1, read as the reverse complement.
TAGTGCAAGGATCCCAAAGTATAATGGGCCAAGGTAGTGATGCAGGAACAACTGACGTACCATCAAATATGAAGGAAAGTAATGCAGTGCCCAACCGAGTAAATAACTTCCAAAGTGGGTATCAAACTTGGAATAGTCCGAGTCATTGCCAAAGTCATTGTACCCTCGTTGCCATCGGAGAATCGAAATACCCTTGAATACAACATACAGCACAATAACACCAGTAATTGACCACCATATAGGTCCATTACCTAGTAAATATACCTGTCGATTATCCTTAACCCAAAAGTTGATTCCTCGCTTCATGAATGGCCAAGATCCCGGGCGAGATTCCCAGGTGTGAGTCTCAGTAAGTCCTGCGTTAACCTTCCACATGACCTTATTCAGCTCGACGAATTTCTCCAAAAAGGTGGGTTTACGATAAGTGACCAGCTCAGCATTCTCATCAAACTTAGAGTGCTGATTCTCCTCAATGAACCAAATGGTGTTAGGCAATGTTCCCTGTTTGATACATGTCACCTCCTGCTGCTCAAACCCCCACTTTGGAAGTTTGACAGGATGAGAGAATAATGCACAGCCAGTGATGGTGTGAATCAGTCGGAATTTAGTCTGAACGGTTCGTAGCCTGCTCTGAGCAGGTCCCTTGTCAGAATATTTCTCCAGAATCTCCACTCGGAAGTCATCATTCGCGTCACCATCAAATCCTTCATAGCCATACGCCGAAACCTCATTTTGATGATCCTGCTCCGAGATTGGGGGTCTATGGTCGTGAGAGTGAAGTCTTCGGAATGTAGGCTTGTGCTGTAATCGAATAACCGATCCATCCTCAATGAAGATAGGATCAACCTTTTCATATTCTTGACCAACTTCGGGAGCTGAAATGTTTTGAACTATCCAAATGTTGTTTTCGTCCTTATGAGGATAGAGAGTAATCTGTTGTTGCTTTGATCCAGTCTCGTACATGTGCTCATGAGAATGGAGGTATCCCCCCTGAGTATTCCAATGACGCAGAGTGATCTCGGATCCAAATGCCACATCGGCAGGAACCTTTTGTCCTAGGTTTGAGTGCTGGAGCGTAGCCTGAAATTCAGGAGACATAAACGAAGCACCATCTCCATCATTGACTACACAAATGAAGTGGATGGCGAACAAAGCCATGTAGAACGCAACGGGGACTCCGATCAACAACAGAGCTCTAAAAATAAAGTGCTTCGTGAACGCTTTGGGACTGATTCTCAAGTCACCAAGCAGCCACCACAACTGGTATACTGTCAAAAATCCGACCCAGCCAATTGTAAACAGTCCAACCCACTTCGAAGTCACCGTAGCACCTAATCCTAGACCAGTCAGAAATAAGTATCGGAACCAGTCCTTTCGAAAAGGTACCTCATTCTCAAATTTCTTGAACGCATACACCGTAATGGCAATGAAAAACAGTAAAGGAGAATCTAATAGAATGTAGCGAGATTGAGTGACCAGAGCATTATCAATTGTCACCAACCCAGCTCCGAACGCTGCAATACTGGGTCGGCATCCTGACGCTCGCAGAGTTGCATAAGAAAGCATAATCGTGAAAATACCTAGGGTTGCCGGAAGCAATCGCATTGCAACATAGGGCACCCCATTTTCAATATAGTCCAGTCCAATGGTCTTGAATTCAAACTCTCCATCATAGCCCGCAAGGTATCCCACCACCGCATACAACATCTTAGCCAACGGTGGATGAACGTCCATGAAAAACCTTCCAATAATGTACTTGCGAGCAAATCCTCCAAAGTGCACTTCGTCAAACACTACCGAGGATGGCTGCCATAGTCGGAAGTATCGAACCAACATAGCCACCACCGTCACTGCTCCAAGCAGAACAGTGTCTCTTCGCCCCAGTGATCGCTCTTTAGCCTGTAATGATGGAGGAGTAGTCACTCGGAACCCTGCCGATACTTTCGACGACTTTTCATCATCGCCATCGCTTACCACCGCTCCTCCCTTCTCGGTCCTAACCTTTGCAGACATGATCAAGTACAAATGAACAAACACACAAAACCCCAGGTTACACAGGCTGGCTAGCACAAGTCCAAGTCTCGCACTGTCCAAAATCCTCTCAACCAGTTAATGGGATATTGTACAATGACAATTCGTGGTGCAATTAGTTAATTTTAGGTTCGATTGGCCTGTACCACCTCAAACTAAATGCCTCGATGATACTTTTGAGTTGTAGCGTGTCAAGTTGGCGTTTACAGCAGTAGGCGACCGCAGTGACGCGGCAGGGGCTTGTGCGGCATGTATCAAGAGCCCGAGGGAGGATGAAACCGCGACTAGTTAACACATTACGAAGCAAAAAGGAGATTGAAAGAGTTGGAATATTACCAGTAATTGGCTATTAGACATGTAAAGAAAGTACGGGATAAGTAGTGAAATATACATCCGTTAATCTGTTAATGAGCCATGGTTCTAATAACCACATGTGGCCACAGTCTAAACTAACCAAGCTCCTCCATCACGCTCTTCTAGAATTTCAATCAGCTCGCTCATATCGTCAGCGGCAGTGTTCCATCCTAGCTTCCTACTGACTCGAATGTGGGATAAATTAGGGAGCTTATTCTCAAGCATAGCCAAACTGATGTCGTCAGGATCCAATTTGCGCCCTTGGCCCAGTCCCCCTGATGAATCGACATGCAAGTATTTTAGTGGATGAGGCACTGAATTGCCAGAATCATCAACGGGTAGATTAGGGTCAGCAAACAGATATCGCGAGATGTAATCAACAGACACATTCAAAGTCCTCAATTTGGGGCAAAGCTTGAGAATCGTATCCAGTGCGTTTGGTCGTAATGCTGGCAAGGGGTAATATGCAGTGAATGACACCAGATTGGGTCCAAGACGTCCAGCGACACTGCGCACGCTGCTAGAATTCACAAACGGGCAATGACTGAACGATAAATGCGTTATAGTACAAGGAAAGGTGGTGTTCATCATAAAATCATTTGAAATACCACCAGCTAGACCAAGAGTCCACAAGTTCTGAGGCCATTGATCTTCATATTTCTGGCAGTATACTGATGATCGGGGGAAATCTAGACGCTCCAACTGGGTGGCATTTTTGATCGCGTTGAATAAGGCTCTGAGGTCCACCGTCTCTGACACTAACGAAAGGTCCAAGGTCCGAATTTGGCTACAGTTCTTCAAACTGACCAAAGGAGCATAGCCAAAACTAGTCTGCGGAGCAATAAATACCTGCAGAGATGCTGAGCAACGACGGAGAAGTCGAGCGGTATAGGAATTTTTACCAGATTGGATGATGTTCCGTAAATCCAGCGCCTTGACCAACGGTCCCAGAACATCACTGTGGCTAATTGTCTCCACAAACTGTGAATAGTTGCTCACATTCAGTCGTGGGTCCCGATAAAGTTCTTCCACGCCAACTGAATACCACGTCTTGCACACATATAATGCAGGCAATGAATCCGGGAAACTCAAATATGAAAATACCACCGCCATAACTTCTGGAGGCAAAAAAGGTGCTCTTTTCATGTCCTTTTGAAGATGGAGTTCTCGTAACCATTCTTGGTGCTTTCGTTCCAACTCTCGCTTCTGTTTCATTACCAGATATTGCTTCTCGATCATTCGAAGTTCTGCCATATCGATGGAATCGGAAGAGTCCGATTCATGCGTCTGTTCAATTAGGTTGCCAAATTCGTCATACTCATCTTCACCTTCGGAGCTATCAGAATAAAATACATTACTTGGTCGTGTTCGATTCTTCTTAAGAAGTCCCTTTCGTCGAGACATATATTCACCCGATCCTACTGCCGTGTGACGACGACGTCTGTTGTTAGAGTTTCTATAAGCCATAGCAATTTGATTCGCTCGTTCTAACTCCTCCTCATCTATCTGAGTTTCCTCAGTGGTGATGTTGAACTCAGCAGCTTCTACCTGTTTCTCCCAGCATAACGCTGCAAGAAATTGTTTTTCACTAGCATCAACACTGGCCCGTCTTTTGTCAAGAGAGACAGAAGACATAGGACCATTTATCGCATCTATCTCTTCTTCATCCACTTCTTCCGTTACCTCACTCACTATTGTACCGGTGGAAGAATGAGTAGTAGCAGTAGTAGTGATGATGGTGGCGGTGGTGGTGGAAGTGGAGGTACCATTAGTATTTTCAACAACGTGGCCATCTTGAGATGGTTGTGGAGTTCCTGGTCCATACCTGCGGTATGGAGGTCGAACCTTTCTAGGCCTCCGTTTATTGGCCATCGTGAAAGAGCTTTCAATGTAGGAAATGACGCTTCAGTACCCGATTTCGACCACAAATCTTACAAATAGTTTAGAGAAAGGTGGGTCCTGTTTCAGGTAATGGATCAGAAGGGTATTACCAAATATTCTGAGTCCAGCAAAATCCTAAAGTACTTTAGATTAAACCAGACTGTTCAAATATATAGGTTCCCTTTAATCCCCCCCGTTTCTTCTACCTCGAGCGAACACCCCCGTCGTCTTATAGCTTTCTGACTATCAACGCACAGTGGTAGATAGATAAAAAATGCGCAGCCGTGCGGAGCCGGAGAAAAGGACCTAGCACCGTCTTCTGGAAGGAAGCTAGCTTGTAGTGGTTAAGCTTTCAGTAGGTTTGTAGCCAGAACGATCTGAGACTCTAATACACGCAACCAGTTTCCAAACTGAGGTGAGTATATTCGGTGGATCAAAAGTCTATTGCCAGGAGTGGAAGTTGCCATTGGTTTACAACAAGAAAAGAGGGGAAGCCTGCTCGCTTCTCACACCACGTGACTAGTATAGTTGAAAATGCGGGGAAGTCTTTGGATTCTATAGTTGAAGTTGCAGTTGAAGAGGGACACCTGGAGCGGATATTGAGCTGTAATCTCACGATCAAAGCTTATTAAGCTAATAACAGGGACGACTATGTGCTTAGTCATTTCAGCATTCATTCCAATAATCAGAGAGCTAACGCCTACGAGGTGGCATTTAGTATGTTCAAAAATCATTAAAGCTTCTTGGTGAAAATGGACAAGGAGACATGAAACGTGCGATCCCTAGTTGCAATCACCGAGCTATTAGATTCAAAATTATATCCACTCCCCTTCAATCAGAACTATTAAACAATTGTACTTGAAATTGTGTATATACCCCTGAAAATACTCAACTTACTAAACCAGTATCGTTGGACAAAAACGACAGATTGAGATTCAATTACACCCAATATCCACATACCTAGTGGAGCACCCAATAGATTACACGGTCAGCACATTTACGTTGTTCCATAAGCTTGTTTTTCACTTTTTTTTTGTTTTTTTTTTTATATACAATGTATACAAGATTTTTTGGTTTTATTGTTGTTCGTTGTGCTCTCGTAGAGCGCGCAACTAGTCGGCAGGTCCTTTCATAATTGTTTTAAACACATAATGTATCAATCACAATTACTTCCGAGTATACCCCTGCTAAGAGCTAGCAAGCCTAGTCGCTTATTTGCTGTACTGTTAGTACTTGTTCAATTAATTCGTCACAACCTTGGTCAATCAGAATGAACAGAGATTGACCAATTGAATCTGCCCAAGCATTGCTACAAAGCAAAAACTTCTAATGATAAACTTACCTTCTAGCTCTGACCTTCCGGCGCTTCCTCTTCAATCGTCTAACTCTCTTCTTTCTCCACTTGGCTCTCATTTTGACAGCTTGTTCAGAAAAGGAGTGAGGAGAGTAGAATCAAGTGCGGACCGAGTAGATTATATGGCCATTTTGCCGGTCCGAAGTTTACGCGAGCGTTCTGTTGCTCTGTGACTGTTTCCAGTACGGCTATTTATTATGACCTCAAAGTTGAGACAGGGTGTGATGAGTAAGCATGGCTTGGAACTGGGAGGGTAATTGTGAGCAGCTTACTAACTAGGATCTCAGTAGGGATGAAGCTGGAGACCCATATCAATGAGTAACGATTGAGAACATAGGGAACTAAGAAAGCTGTATCTCATAAATCGTTATAATAAAAGTCAATAAATAGTCACTGAATTTCCTTTCGAAATCCTTTTCTCTCTCTCTGTTCAATGGACCTTGGATTGTGTTGCAAAGTTCCGAATACGTCCAATAACGTGTAAAGCTTTGTACAGCAACTTGGAAGGTACATTTAGCAGTGACCGGAAAATCCAATTCCAAACCATTATCAATGGCACAAATGCGCTTCTATTTGTAAAAACACGCTTACTGTTATCAGCGTGTTTAGACGGTTCATTGACATGATCTTCTAGAGTCGTCGAAGTTGCGTTCAGAATTGGGCTTCTTCCTAACAGTGGATGACTGACAGACCGAGCGAGCCTCTTTCTTCCTTTGCCTGTGACCATACCGTTCTTTCTCTCCAACTGGTGTTGACTACTAATACTACCGTGGGGTTCTTGTAGCTCTGAAACATTCTCCAGGTGAGTAGAGGATCTTAATTTTGATAATCTTAACTTTGAAGACTTTGCAGCGGTGTTGTCGCCGGTCTGACCTTCATTCAAGAGATCATCTTGATCCAATTTCTCGTGACTAAACTCTGGAGTTTGAATATTAGTCGTAGCTCGAGATGCTCGGTCTACTCCTTGCCATAGCGACGATAGTTCAGAGTTCATCACAGAATCATTATCCGCAATCCTTTGTGTGAGCCCATATAGCTGTGAGTTTAGACTGTCGATCTCAAACTCAATCTTTTGAATCCGCTCTGCACCATTATTTGTTGCTTCAATTCCCATTGATTGAAGCGCTGAAACATCACCGATGGGATTCAGTCGATTTAGCCGGTTCACTACTCGAGCCAATTCAAATGACACGTATAAGAAGATGTTAAAGTTAGTCACTAATCTTGAGCCACTTGACAGATTGAACCTCGCACAATAAAGCAATATACCGCCAAGTATAGGAGTGACAAGGTATAGGATCAAGGCCGGTGAGATGGTGAATCTTTCCTCAGAGAGATCAGTCTGATCTGAGATGGGCGAAGATGGTTCTGTGGTGGTGTGCTCTTGCGACTGTGGTGAGGTATTATCTCCTTTGCTTGAATCAAAGCCCCGAGTTGTTAGCAGACTATTTACATATCCTTTCCATGCCCCCTCAGAAACGCTCCAAATAATCCACCCAATTGATAGAAGCAGCAGTACGTCAGTAACAAACAGTCCAACATTTTCACCAATAAATACTGATGCACAAGCTGGAAGCAGGGCCAAGGAAAGAGGGAAAAGAGGAGCCGAAGACGTGAAAGCAGATGACTGGGTTAGCACTGGGTGGTTTCGGTGATTATCCGATCTATATTCAAATGGATCACCACGTGAATTCGAGGTTGGAGAAAATGGCTCGCTACCCCGAGTGAAATAGTTCACCTGTCCATTGGAACCTCCAACCTCATTCCGGCCGTGAAGCCTTGTGAACTCAGCACCATCAAGAATACCAGAAGTATTATTATGATTGGATTGGTGAATCTGGTCTAATTGACGGGAAAGATTATATCTGGATGGTCTAATCGAATCGAACCCTCCCTTTAATTTCTGAGCTTCAAGTTCCCACTTGAGTTTTTCCGTTCGAATTTCATTTCGTCTAATTTTACGAGCTAGTTCAGTTTCTTCCCATTGCTTACGGAAATCGCCTTCTAAATAGTCCGCTGCATCTTCATCACGGTCAATTGCAACTTGTCTTTTCCTTAGTACATCCATACTTGCGGACTTTCTCATCCTAGACTTTGCATTTCCATCATTAGGTTTTGACATATTTTGTTTGCTGGATCGGTTGCTGGGTTCAACACTAGCATGTGTATCTTTATCCTGTTTAGCTGTCAGTGGGCCTATGGCGTTTGGGTTTCGTGACTTTTCCTGTTCAATACCTCGGTGGCCAAACCAAGTTCTTGCTATCTGCCTCATTATGAGTTTTCTTGACTGATTAGTCGAGTAGCGTCAGCAAATGGGCCTAACCAAAGTTCTAAGCAACTTAGATCCGCTGTTTCCTAATTATGCCTGCTATTGTCTACGCCTGAGATTTTGAGCTCTCTATAGGCGGTCAAGATTGGCGTTAGTGATTAGTCAAGCGTAGGGATGATCTGAGCTTGTAAAAGGACACCCTCAGTTAGCTAACGAATACACTTAGACTGTAAAAGTATATGTAAATTGACAGCTATCTTCTACTGGTGATTTGCAAATTCTAATCGCGAATTTTAGCAATATTATATTACTGTCGCCCTTCTTACTGTCTTACCCCCTGAGTGAAATAGCCACAGGAGGAGCTAATCGAGACCGATCACCACTTGATGCGACGATGGTACGAACGTCGGAAAACCCAGCGGTGACAAGGCAATTATAAAATCAATATGTAACTGGTGGCCATAAGGGTAAATACACCATACGCTACTCACACTTCAATGATTCAACACCTGGACTTAGCTCTTCACTGATCTGTACCCATCTCATCCATTATCACATGTATGCAGGGTTGCGCTGAGGGCAAGGGTCTTAGAAGACGTAGCGTGATAGGGGATGAGAAGGTACAGATTAGTGGATAGAATATTGGGCGGAATGAATGATAGAGAGGTTTCAGTGGTCTAGCTCAATAAGTAGTTGTGTTTGTTCCAATAGTTAAACCTGGAAAGCTCAGGTTAGGCTCTATAGAAGCACTCGGATCATACTCTCTGGAAGTGCTCAATCAATCTCGCTTCCATCTTACTTGATATGGCTGGTAAGGATAGTAAATTCCACCAACTCCATACAACGTATTCCACTGATCAATATAACTAATCATTGCAGTAGTAATTGCCATCTCCCTTGAGATTTTTGATTCGTCTACCTTAATTGTGAACCCATATTGACCATTCAGCGTCACTGCTGCCACTCTCACTCGGATCTCGCTCTCCTTTTCGCCGACATTGTGCACAAGTTCTAGAAATTTACCCCTAGTAGTCCATTGATATGTCCGACCATCTGAAAGTTCAAACATGCGGTAACTGTCAATTGCATCGACACGATGACCTATGATATGCCAACCGAGCTCAGCATGATTGTTAGAAGACACAAGCAACACATTGCTTCGGAGCCCTGCTCTTAATGCTGCCGTTGGTTCTTCTCGCCCTGTGGTATAGAATTTGTATGCGCCTTTAACAGCTCGTGATCGAACCATACGATACAGTCGATCCTCTAGTTTGACGGTGGAATTCTGGTCATCAAATACATCATATGCTTTATTTCCAGATCCAAACTCTTTGCGCACAGTATATGAATTAGCATCCTCTTTCAATTCTACAATATTTGGAACGTACCGGCTCGATCGCCTATGAGGGTGGAATAGGATAGCTTTGGCCCTGACCATAGGCCTCAGCACTGGAGACAGGATCAGTTCCACAGGCATACTGAAAGTTTAACTATCAGTTCCACGTTAGTGATTACGATAGACAGTGTGCGAAAGACGCTCTACTTTGCTTGTGAGATGAACCCGCTCAAGTTATATAAAGTGACTAGCTTATGTTCCTGAACGGTGACTATAACAATATAAATTAGATTGCCAACTTGCCAATTGAGTACAATTGGTTTGATCTGCAAGTCAATTCTGTACAGGTAAACAACTCTGTCGGAATCAAACTCTCATCAATATATTATATAAACACGCAGTAGAGCTACACACTGTCTCAGAAGCCGTGCATCAAGGGTCTAACATGACATCAGCAGGGATAAAGGAATCAAGGTTATATTTATCAGTAGAACTGTTATCACCACTGGCCCAACTTTGCCTCTTCTTGTCTGATGAATAATTTTTTTTTTACATTCATATATCCTTCTTTTATGTGATTTCGTCATTCCTCTTTTCTAACTCCTAACAAAAAAAATGCCTCCTAGCGGAATTGAACCGCTGACCTTTGCATATCGTATTATACAAAATACAAGTGCAACGCTCTACCCCTAAGCTAAAGAGGCAACTTTCTGCAAGCTTGAGATCACTCTTTAATTAATACGGTGGTATGATAGAATCACAAATAACTGGGGAGAAGGGTTATTAGAACCTGTTGCAATTTAGAGCTTACACCTTTTATATGAAATAGAGAATCTTAACACTAAAATGGACCAATAGAGTCTGTTATCATGTATCAGTACATGAGAGTATATTAAAGTATCACTCACCGTCCTCGGACTCATTAAATAGTGCAGAACAGCGATCTCTTATTAAACATCAACTACATCAAGGTCATTTACCTACTCCGTATTTCTCGGCATACAATCCCAAGGCTTTCATGGTGAAATAAAATTTATAGTTCGGATATTCTATCGCACACGAATGATTGAATACCCCTTCCATCGGGTTCCAATCAAAAGATCCATCAGACTTTTGCAAATTCATTAAGAATTTGATTCCCTTTTCAAGCACCGCTCTGTTTGGATACTCAGCCTGAATTAATGCTAGTAATGCCCAACTCGTTTGTACCGGCAGACTAACAACGTCTCGAACGTACGTATGCATTTCACAAGATCGAAAACTTTCTGCCCAACCCCCATCTTCTTCCTGTCGCTCAACCAGAAAATCGCACCCCTTGCGAACCGTCTCACTATTGTTATATAAGTAGCCTTTAGTTGAAAGAGCTTCAATTGCAAACATACTGGCATAGCAAAAGCATACACCCCAAGATCCATACCAGCTTCCGTCCGGTCGCTGAAAACTGATGATATAATCTACGGCGAGTTGGATAGTTTCGTCAATCTCTTCTTTACGATAGTCATAGTATTTCTGAAAGTAGACTAGTGACAGCACTACCGAATCTGTACACTCCACATAGGGATATTCAACCATGATATTGCCAAAAACCTCAGCGGGATTGAGCAGCTCAACTAATTCAGACCCCTTTATGCGCTCATAGGAAGCAAACGACCCATAATGAATATCTCCAGTATTCTGAATACTCAGCAGTACATCAACGGCCTTGAACAAGCGCTCTGGAGGAAACTCTTCCTTGAGAAACTCAAACCCTTCAAGATTTTGAATCATTATAATTGCCTTTATTGACTCTGCTGTGCAATCACTAACGGTGAAACCTTGAGTCTGAGTGGAAAATGGGAATCCTCCGATCCGCTTGTCACGGAAGCTTCCTTCGACTGTATCTTCAACAAACTGGGACCTACTCAGAAATCTGTATGCCCTAATTATGGTATCCCTAAACTTGGGATTGCTGGCAATTCCTGCGTACACCACATATTGTAATATCATTGCAGCATCCCACACTTGAACTCCATTAGTTCCATTCATCATGAGGCCCTCTGGAGACATGAACAAGAAATCTGGCCACCGATATAAAAACCGTTCAAACTCAGGCGATTTTTTGCCCTTTTCAAGGTAAATGACAATTGCATTCATGGCATTACTTACAGGAGCAATCGCAAGATGGTCAGTATTCTGGAGATCTTTCATAATCAGCTCCACACAATATTCATTGCACTTCTTCAACAACCAGCCAGGGCGTAAGTATTTCTCATATAGTTTGATGGCGCCATTTGCCACATCCAAAATCTTAGTATGTGGATAATAGAGATCGACCCCACTCACATTATTACAATGCTTCGAGAAGTCTATCGATTCATAAGGAGTAACATAAATCTCCTCTCTTAGTTCTTTCAGCAACGGATTAAGCTCTTTCCTGACTTTGTTCACTGATAGGTATCCTAATGGCAAGTAGATCGCTCTGGTATGAACCCACCACCTCCCAGGGTGGATGGGAACAGAATAAGGAAGCAACCATAACTCCGGAGGAGCTGGGTTTACTCCAGACCAATCATACAGATTCAGAATCGCCAGATAGGCCTTACCCCAATGAGGATTACCAATCGCACCGCCCAATTGTAAAAGTTTCTTTCGAGCTTTTACGATCACCGGGTGGTCCTTTTTCAGTCCGAGCAATCTCAGAATCAGATAGTTTATTGTGGTTCCAAACACAGTACTCTTGTCCATTGTATGAAGCCCCCAGCCCCCGTCTACGGGATGGGCTCGATTGACCAAATAACGAATGATTTCTATCCGCTCCTCTTCGGCAAATTCAATGTCACAATAATACTTTGCAACAACATACCCAATCAACATAAACATTGGACCTGAGTACTGACAGGGGAAGATCCCAGAATCATCTTGAATATATGACAAAAAGCTGAATGCATTTTCCGCTGCTTCAGAAGGTGTTTTAGCCTTTGGAAACTCGGGAGGATTGAATGTCCCAAGCTCAAGCTGGTATTGAGTGTAAGGGCTTGGCTTATGTCGCGCTGCCGACTTTTTGTCCTTTAAATATACCCAGTTTTGTTTGCCGAGCTCATCTGTCACAAGACGCCATAGTGTATGGTCAGTCTTTGGCAATCCATATACATCTGACGGAAGTCTGTCTACTCTCGCCATGTTAATACTATGATTCTGGGATATACGTCTAACAGTTATAAGCGAGGGATGGATTGAGACCTAATTAGCTCCCAAGATGTGGTGTGATTTTAGATCATCGTCTACTGCACGGCTCCCAGTCTTCGATTGTAAGGAGAGAAGGTAAGATGAGGGGAAGGCAGGAGAAGGGAAAATGCATGAATTAGACATTCAAGTTAGTTGAGGTGTGATTGGTGTGCTAACTTAGCCCAGAAGCACACGAGAACTAGCGAAAATAAAATTACAATACTAATAAATACAACTACTTATTGTCGGTTCTTTTCAACCATTTTCACTTGACACAACGAGGATATTTACCAAGGACGGGCTTCTAGATGATGTTAGTAATTAGACTCAACACAGCTGCTATAATACAGAAAAGATTCATGCCCAAAACTCTATCCATGAAAAATAACTTACCTTGCTGAGTGGGTAGCATCTTATATCGCTTCTTTAATGTTACTCGTTGTCGGGAGAATTTATCATCAGGAGAGAACCTGGCGGGGTGAGCAGACTTTGTGATTTCACCAGATTCAGTGATTTTCTGAAGAGTATACTGGCGCTTGCCATCGGCACTCAAAGTATACATCAAATGCATTGTTAATAGACTCTTGTTCTGATAGTATAACTCGTTTATCGAAAGATATACAAAGAATAAAAAAAAAGCCGGTCGAAATTTTTGTCGTCGAAGAATTGCACGGCTGATATTTTCTTTCAACTACTCGCTAATGTGAACTGAGAAGTAGGCTGTCCAACTTCAATAGAATTGAATCCAAAACAATTGACAGTAATAAAACCCTTAGTAATTCGTCAGTTAACACATTTGAGATCAAAAATGTAATCACTTCATTTCAAGCAACAACGTCAAAAAATATATCGACACCAGCAGGATTCGAACCTGCGCGGGGGAACCCCAAGAGATTTCTAATCTCTCGCCTTAACCGCTCGGCCATAGTGCCTTTGTGATAAAATTGTATGATGCAGATAGACTACGAACTACATACCTAGGACTCAGAACAAACTATGGGTTATATTTTCGAAATTGAAGTCTTCAAACTGACCTCTCACCCATAAGGTAAAACGTGTTACACCCGGAATATGACACCGCAGTGTATGAATAAATTACAAGGCGGTTTGGATTAAGATAGCCTAGAGGATCGCCTCAAGTTCACCCTATCCTCCAAACAGTACTTCCAAACATACGTGCGGCTCATTGTCCTTGAACATGTTCTCTCGACAGTTAAAATTGAGTAGTTACACACGCGAACTACATTAATAATGCCTCGTATTCGTACGGTTAGAAGCAAAAAGGCACCAGAAGGGTTCCGTGATATCGAAGAGACCTTATTAGAGTATGAAAACCGATTGAAGGAAGCGGAGGTCAAATCTTCTAAAGGCAAGTCCAATGCCCAATCATTACATGAAGTTTTTCAGATCCACCATCAGCGTAGCAGATACGTATACGACTTGCATTATAAGAAAGAAGCCATTTCGAGTGAGTTATACCAATGGCTACTGAAAAATCGCTATGCTGATGCAGCGCTGATTGCCAAATGGAAGAAACAGGGCTATGAGAACTTGTGTTGTGTCCGATGTATTCAAACCAAAGAAAACATTCACGGCGCCACCTGTATTTGTAGAGTGCCCCGATCTGAACTTACAGATACAAAACCAATTGAATGCATCACTTGTGGCTGTCACGGTTGTGCAAGTTCTGATTGAGTGTTTGTGTTTGGTTCAATACTCTCGATGATTTAACGATTCCGACTTTTTTGTCTTGATTAAAGACTGATATTTATTACCCCTTGATGGAAACTTCAGCTTTCTAACTGACTACCCATTCTCTTCAACTTCTGCTCATTTCCTTTGACTTACCTTATATGTAATAGTCCATTAAGAATAATATTGAGTTATTTGAATAGAGATACAACATCTAGAGTTAGAGTAAAGAAACAGAATGAAAGCAGATACTTTTTTTTTTTTTTTTTTTTTTTGCTAACCTTCAAAAAGATTATCGCCAGCATCTAGTTATAAATATGGTTTAATAAATTATGCGCCATTAGAGAGACAACATTCTAGCAAGACCTTGAAGAAAGCTAGAAAGAAATGAGTGAAAGTATGCCCCTTTAAACTCAGAAATTTGCAGTGTTCTTCCTCGAAATCTTAGGAGGGGAGAATACGTTGCCTTGAGTTTTGATGGGAGAGTCAAATCTTATAATGTCCTGAAGGTGATCATACTGCTCAGCAGTAGATTCGAAGGTATCATCATGTTGTGAGGGTCCACTTTCAATTGCTCGTCTAACAACACCGCAAACATCAACGCCGAAAACATCAGCAACCGCATGTGAGTCTTCAAACCCCATCACTCCTGATTGTTCAAAATATTGTCGTCGCTTAGCCTCTCGTTTATCCGGAGACCCAAATATCACTCGAGATACCAAATCATCCTCCTCGATCAATGAATGACCAAATCTCTTGCCCGAGGGTGATCCTGCCAGATCATCAAATTCCGTCGATGAAGTTAGACCACGAATCATTGCACGATGATTGCGAAGAGATGTGTTAGGCGACGAGATTTGCAACTGTTGACTGGATGGGGGCAGAAGAGTAGTGCTAGCTGTGAGGGGTCCTAAGATTAATCCCTGACCACTGACGTACCCCTTCCCAGGGGAATCGTAGACCGAGCGATCAAGACTATCGCCTTCGATTTCACCACCAAGAACCAAGGAAGAGCTGGCTACTAAATCGATATCACTTAAGCTGGCCGAGCTTCGCTTCTTTTTGGTAGGACTATGCCCTAGGGAAGAATCGAACTCATCAATCTTACCATGAGATCTCTTACCTAAGGCTTTGTTATTTTTAGAATCGCCAAAATGCTGGAGACCGATTGCAGTATTGCATCTCTTTAATGGTGTATCTAAAGCAGGGTCATCAACACTGACAGAAGAAAATGACAATTCCGGGTCCTCTAGTGACTTCAGTCCGTTGCTATTATTAAATGGAGTTTCGTCTTCTTCGTCATCATCATTCACAATCTCATCATCAGTAGAATTTGAGTCTCTTGTAGGGTGGTTGTGGTGATGGTTTGAATGAGAGCTGTTTTCATCATTGTAGTTACCATCAATAGAGCCCACATCATAATCGGTAGCTATACTAAAATTATTGCCCGCATTGTACGAGAAGAAAGTAGGAGTGCTGGAGAAAACATACTGAGAATGCTGAGATTTGGAATCCGTATGGGAACCAGAATTACTGGTGGATCGATTAATAGCTGATTGCACAGGTTTCAGGGGCTTCCGTTCGATCGTCGAGCTCTTTGCTTGAAATTCTGATGTGTGATGAGTGGATGCGGATTTCCTCGTAGTCTTCACATTGAGAAACTGATGTTCACACCCTTGCTCAACTAGCCAGTAGTGTCCTTTGCCTGGATCCGACTTTGGTCTCTCCTGTTTCTTGAATGCCTTATTCAAGCTCAGATTGTGTCGAATAGAATTCTGCCACCCACTTTTATTTTGACCATACCACTTGAAAGTATCATTAATCCACTGGTAGATCTGGGACAGAGTCAACTTTCGATTCGGCGATCTTAAAATAGCCATACCAATTAGAGTCGCATAAGAGTAAGGAGGTTTGGTCCCGTCATCAACGATGTCCGGCATATCCTCGGGCCCTGGGATATCTACAAGGCCCTTGGCCGACTGTGTGGTGAAGGTGTTAGAACCATGCTGTGCTGGAGGAAGGCTATGGTGGGTGTTCACGGGTTCTTCTAGAATGGTGAATGAAGAATTAGCATACGAACTCATATCGAAGCTTATTTGTGCCGATGTCATTGGCTTGCGCTCAAAAACTGGTGAAGACCCAACAGGAGAGAGCATATGGATGCTATTTGGGTTCATATTCTCTTTATTGGCATTTATTCGGCTGGAGTGACGGCCATCACCCAGTGTAGGGGTCGTAAGATTGTGGTTAACGCCAGTAGGAGAAAAAACCTTGGATTGACCATTGTGCCGTAATTGCGATGGAGGAGGGGTGTTTAACACCGGGTTAGTGGAGATATCCGCCAAAGGCTTGGCCGAGTATAGTCCAACGGCAGTAGGGCTACTAGCTGGAGGTTTATAATTGCCAACCTGTTTATAAGGTTGAGGCATCGTAGAGTGAGGTACTTGATATGGGGGTGACAACTGGTGGCGAGAAGCTTGAACTTGCCTGGAAGATGATGGTGGTGGTGGCAAATGAACTGATGTCAAGGATTTCAACAAGTTGGAATTGAGAGTCGGGCCCGAGCTGGGCTCAGGTGGAGACGCTGGCATCCTGAGGCAAGAAACCTAAGGAACCTCTATAAAATCCACAGTCAACAAAAAGACAGGGATTACAACAAAAAAAAAAAAAAAGGATTGTTCAATACTGAATCAACCAGTCAATATCACACTGTCTCGAGCACTACTGCGAATGTCCCACCGCCCGTTATAAAATCGCGGTCACCGTTAAAACAGCACTGTGAACTTGTAATCCTCAAACCGGGGTTTTTTGCGATGAAATCTCACAAAGATACAAGTATTTAGAATACAAAAAAGTAGCGAGCCTAAGCGTTAGTAAAGAACTGCAAATGATTCGTCAGAATCCAGGTCCATGTACAAGTCCGTGTCCGTGTCATAGTCTAGGTCCTAGATAGAATTGAAACACCATCTCTATAGTACTAGCCACTACACCCTATTTCGTGAATATCACCTGCTTCCCGTGGTATATTGGTGTTCGGTCTAATAACTACCTTTCACTCCACTTAGACTTTACCAAAACTCAACCGTGACCTGTGCCTGTCATTCACCACTAAAAAACGCGAAAAAAACTTACCTTTAAGGTTGTACTTAGTATCCACTAGCTTTGTAAACACGACGGTGGCGTGGTGTCCTTCTAATTACCACCAATATATAGCAATAGCAATGGTAAAAATCAACAACACTGTCGAAAACAAAAAAAAAAGGTTTGGGTATAAAGAAAAAAAGGATCTGTACTCGACCACTGTATTAAATGAGGCGTAACCTTGTACAGATTGCGGCCCCAAATCTTACTTCTTTTCTACCTTCTGTCTAGTCCTCAAATATGCGGGTGTTACCATCACATTCTCCGTTGCCTGCTTCGGCCTACATGATGTACATACCGGGAACAAGGGCTGGTTCAGGGGAAGGCGTTAGAGAGGAAGGATTAGCGGGTTGTTGAGGTGAAGAAGACAGGGTTAGAAGACCAATTAGTAGTTTAGAATACAGCTGATGGATTAATTGCGGTAATTAGAATGTTAATCGAAGCGTCGACAATAAGTAGGTGATAAGGACTAGTATGAATAGAAGTGGGGAGGTGGAGAAAAACAGAGAGTGTTATACAGTTGTTGGTCTGTTGTTGGTCTGGGGATTAAGATAACACGAGGTTCATTAGCTAAGCAAGTATGTTATCACTAAGAACTGGTAGAGAAGTGCTCCCATACGAACAAATGTTGCTTTTCAACTTATCGTTCCTGCCCCGTTTCTATCATGATGCCATGAATCTGTGAAACGGTAGTAGCGAATATTTTCATCATGCCTGACACTAGTGATTATCTCGATCGTTTACATGAACTCGTACCATTCGTTAATACGACAGACATAAATTTGATCAGTACTGGATGCACCATTGTGTGCGGGTGTACTGCGTTTTGACCGCGGTCAGTTGGGATTCACCCGATGTTTCCTCAGAAACCAGTCGCGACTCACCACGCGCGAACATTTTGGCGCGTGCTACCGCGTGGGGTCATGTGATGCAACAATAAGTTACCACTAACGTGGGAAATTAATCGGGGCAGAAGGGAATGCTGTGTTCCCGCGAAGGTTGGGCGAGATTGAAGGTTGGGATGGTGTCGAGGATCAAGCAGGGACGGAGTTGAGCAGGTTCAGCAGGGACGGAGTTGAAAAGGGTTAGCAGGGTTGAGAATTGAGCAAGTTGAATAGGATTGAGCAGGTTGAGTAGGGTTGACGATATAGTTCCGACGAAATTGAGCAGGTTGAGCGGGTTTGAGCATTGAGTGGGTTTGAATAAGGTTGGGCTCAATTAAAGATCCTTAATTAGCAGAAAATTTGTGGAATTGGACTAGTTGTAACAGCAGTAATTGATGTCTATTCATCATTATGGCCGATGAATTGATGGGCAGACTACTTGGAGTGCACTAATTACAATGGTTTACTTTTCCTTCTTCATTATTGTAAGGGTGACCCATCACAAGCTCAAATTTCTCCACACATCCTACACCACTCTTGCAGCGGTTCCACCGGAACCTTACTGCTTCCTCTCTCTCTCTGCACCAGAGGCTCAACAGTCCCCGGAAACTACGCAACTAACCCCGGCCGGCAGATACCCGACTCGTTTTCCTTAGCATCTGATGGCTATGGAGTCGAAGGAACCGAGCAAGATGGTGGCAATTTACTAATTTGAATGATATTAACTTAAGACCAAGTATAGAGTTCATCAAACATGACTATCGGTAGTGTTTCCATACCAAAGTAGTCATGCTCCTTGTTATTTCTTGCAATGGAATCATTCCCTCCATCTTTCTTAGTCTACTTTGCGGTCTAAATTGGCTTAGGATACCGTGGGGGTGGGGGGCTAACTATTACGTACCCCAATTTACCGAGGTCCTCGGCAACCGCACAACCTCCCCGCCATACGACAGAGCAGTTGGATCGTAGTGTGGTTAAAGGCGATTTAAACATGGGGGTGGAGTGCACTATATATATATATATATATGTGGACAGCTATATAGTGGATCTTTGTTTAAACTAAAAGGAGGTCGAGGTTTGATTATTGTATTCATAATGTCGGGTCCTATAGATGCTAAGGATCTTTTGTTGTACGAGGTCAAGGGTAAGACCGCAATCATCACTCTCAATTCCCCCACCAACTATAATGCTATGGGAGGTGCAGCGTATTGGAGACTGAACCAGCTCATGCAACGGGCTGCTGAAGAAAAGGACACTGTTGTTACTCTGATTCAATCCACCGGCAAGTTCTTTTCATCTGGAGCTGACGTTAAAGGCGCTGGAAGCTTGCCAATGGCTGAAATTCCTGAAGAGGCTGATGATGAGGAGGCCTACATTTACAATCAGATCCACTGGCATAAGGAGACCGGTGCTCGTAACCATCAGCTGGGCTATCATTTTGCTAACCATCCCAAGGTCTTAGCGGTTGCCCTCAACGGTCCAGTCATTGGCTTAACTGCTGCTCTGGTATTGCTGGCTGACTTTATTTATGGACTGGATACTACTTATGTACTGATGCCATTTGCAAATCTAGGTCTCATGTCTGAAGGTACATCCGCATATACCGCCATTCGAAGATTAGGATGGGGCTTAGGAAACAAAGCGTTGCTAGGTGCTAAGGCACTTAAAGCCGATGAACTGAAAACTGCCAATTTCTTTTCTGAGTTATACCCTGCATCCAAGTTCTCATCCACCGAAGAGTTCAATGCTGAGGTACAAAAGACCATTGAAGAAACATTCTATCACCTTCATCCCCTTTCTCTCCAGGGAATTAAGAAGCTGATTCGTAAGACTCAGCTTGCTGATCTGAACAACACTGGTCATGACGAGGTCATTGGATTAGTGGAGATGTTTAGTCAAGGATACCCTCAGGAACAGTTCCTTCAGCTCGCTACTAAAGCCAAGCGACACAAGCTTTAAGCGGTCTCATCCAATGAGAACACATGTTACCACTGGAAATCATCGGATCTCAACTTTGTGAGCTACTGATGGGCTGTATCGATTGTCTATGCATATGGATATGAAGCTATTTGCAAAAGATGTTTATAGGGGTAAATATATTTGGGTTAATAGATCGATAGATCATTTTGTTCATAAATCTCGTTATATATACGCATTTTCAGCGTCCCTGGCGTCCACTACCTAGAGCTTCAATAATTTTGTCATCAACTGGGTAATCATCCACTTCCGATGCTGCCAGAACTGGCACTTGAATCTCTTCAGAAGGCATGGGTGGATTAATCTTTCTCGGCCGTTCGTCTTTCCTAGTGCGTGAAGTTGCAAACAAGATTGCTGAGGCTACAATCAACACTGCAATTAGCCCTCGTCGGGTGGTCTGCCACCGGAGTTCCTCAACCTTGGACTTAAGGTCAGATATAATATCAATAGTGATTCGATTATCAACTTCTTGAATTCGTAAATCCAGAGCACTCTCATCTGCTCGAGTGAGGTTCTTCCGTTCATTAATTTCCATCTCGACCTCAGATTTGAGTGACGAAAGTAATTCCGCTACCTCCTGTTGTAAAATTTCTCCATCTCTTAACAATCGAGCTACAGCAGCACGGAAATCCGCAGCTTGACCTTGACGAGAGATTTGAATATCTGATCGAATCTCTGAGCACGCCGCTTCAAAAAGATAAGCTTCGTTCTCGGCTGCAGACACCGGGTTACCTTGGTCTCGAATCAAATCCATGTTAAAGCTTAGTAAATCTCGAATAATATCCATCAACGATTCTGCTTGAGTCTCTTCAAAACCTGCGCTTATTAGCTCGGAATATATGTATTGGGTATCAAGGTAATGATAGTACTTTGACAGTTCATAATCTTCATAATCAACTCTTGCGGTACTAATCCTCTTCGGAGCCTCGGTAGTATCTGTACGAATGGGCTTCATCGAACCATAACCAATGTTGACCTTGGAAGGATCGCTTTCCTTGGATGGTGGTAACGTTCGCTGCTGCTGGGACTCGTTAGCAGAATCCGACATGGATCTAAGTTGGGATCCCATTCCATTTGAGGTATTAGTCTCATTATCAACAGGTGTTGTATTAATTCCATTTATCACATTCATGGGAGGCGAAGCACTTATCCTTGATTTGGAGCTCGATCCTGACATTGCTCCAGTTCTTCGACGTCTTCCAGTGGTACTGTGATATCGCCCTGCGTGCCATCTCTCGCTCAGTGATTCCCGAATCTCGACAGAGCGAGAAGTTTTGAACCATCTTGCCTCACCCAGAAGCTTCATGAGTCTTTGTCCATTCGGAGCAGCCCATAATGGTAGCCGCTGCATTTAACCTGGACTTTACCAACCGCCAGAACCTACAGTCGTAAACGATCAAACACAGGTAAACAAACAGATGAGCAAATCCTATTATTGAAGCATCACAAGTTGAGCTAGATTTTAATCGGAGCCGCACAGCCGTTCGCAGGTACAGAATTGTCTGTGCTACTACAGTGTGAGAGAAGACGAAGGGGTGGTTAGGGAATGATGGTAGTGGGGTTGGTTAGAGTTAGCTGATTCACATTTCTATCTATCGAATGTATCGAATTTTGGTTGGTTAGATTTTATAGTCCGTAGCCGATGCGTTATCAAGGACAAAAGTGGCGTTTTTATGAAGACGCATGAAACTACCAGGACAATTAGATGAGATTTCACCCTTGAGAGATTGGCGAACGGCATTGGCTTTGGCTTGACCAAACGCAAGAATAATAACCTCTTTGGCTGAGAGAACGGTATGAATACCAACCGAAAGTGCGTAGCGAGGCACCAGTTCGGGTGATGAGAAGAATCTGGAGTTGGCTTCAATGGTAGATTCAGCCAGGGCAATCTTACGAGTGACAGATGCAGGGCTGGAACCCACCTCGTTAAACGCAATATGGCCATTAGGTCCAATTCCTCCTAAAAATAAGTGAATTCCTCCAATATCCTTGATTCGCTGTTCATAATCACGGCATTCCTTTTCGACATCCTTAGCCTGACCATTAAGAATGTTGATATTCTGTTTAGGAATGTCGATATGATCGAAAAAGTGGTGATACATAAAGTAATGGTATGATTGGTTATTATCAGGAGAGATCCCTAAGTACTCATCCATATTGAAAGTTACCACGTTCTTGAAACTGATCTGTCCGTTCTTATATGCTGCCACCAAAGTTGCATACACTTCTTCTGGAGATGATCCAGTTGGTAGTCCTAGAACAAAGGGCTTTGAGGGAGTAGGATCAAACTGTTTTATCGATTTGATAATATACTCTGCAACATATCGGCATCCTTCTGATGAAGTATCAAATATCTCAGTGGCTACTGGGTATGACATTGGTTGAGAGGACTTAGTGGTGGTAGTGGTGTGTGCTGACGTTGATTCAACAGAAGGCATGACGATTAAGCAGCCTTATCTTCTCCAACTGTATGAAGGCTCTAGTGCTAATGTGATAAATCCTTTCCACGGTTATATGATGTTCAGTGTTTAAAAAAAAAAATTTCCCCCGTCGACTCATACAAATCTTTAATGATCTCAAACTTTCCTATTCATTTGCTCTCCTATGTAGTATTTAAATATTTGGCCCTTCCCCGTCTTGTTCTTAGTGTAACCGTTGCACTGAAACCTTACCAATGTGAATCTCTCTAGCGTCACACTGGGGGGATTGCCCATTTATTAGCCAGCTTTCTTTCTTGCTCGGGGGATCCTCAGCCGTTCCACCACCCAAAGATAAGATAAACTAGATTACTTCAGCGGTGAGAGGAGTTGAGAGGTGAGATGAGGTGAGGTGAGGTGAGAAGATTCAAACCGAGGTGAGGAGAGGCAAGACGAGAGATGTAAAATGTAACAAGTTCGAAATAAGAGGTCTGGGGTAATTGAAAGTTGTTAGTGACGGTGGTAGAAGCGAATACTAAGAAATGTGGTATGGTTAGTGCTATGGTGAGGATGACGTCGGAGATCCGGCGAATGCTCCGAGGATTGAGCAAAGACGCCGCTTGGAGAAAATTCTGAGCAGCCGCCACTGAAGTAGATCCTCTGTAGCTCAGTCGGTAGAGCGTTCGACTTTTATTTCGTGAATTCACATCTAAAGTTAATCGAAATGTCCAGGGTTCGAGCCCCTGCAGAGGAGTTTTTTTTTATTTTACGATATCAATTAATGACCAATGATGTTCATTCCAATGAGCATCTCTCAGTCTCACCCCAGCCCCATACCCCATACCCCACCTAATCATAGCATAAACCCATTCTCTTCTAGCCTCAAATTTATTCGCGGCCTATGTGTTATCTAGCAATTTGACCCAAATGTTAGCTCTTCTACCCCAGCTAAGTTGGTGCTATCCTAACTATACACTATTACTCTTATCAGCCAAACACCCCTACTAATCCCTTTAACTACTGTATCTCCGAACTCCGTCGCCCAAGCATCCTCTTGCATTGGCGAACGATCAGCTTATGCATCTTGCCCTGATGTGTTTCCGAACATTCCGAAACCCTTTAATTAGATCAACTAGTTAGAGTTAGGAAACGAGTGCACAGGCGGCAGCGGATTGACAGGATATAGCCAGTTGTTTAGGGTTTAGGAAAGTACGGTCTGTAAAGATGATCCTAGCTATGAAGAGAGAATCGTCGATAACGTAATTGGATGAGCAATAGTGACATGTAACTGAGTTTCTTCAATTCTGAATCATTTTACCTTTATTGTGATGGAGTAATGAAGACCAGTGGGGGGTTAAGAAAGCATGGGAAGTAGGCTCTGATAGAATCAGTCACCAATGGTGGTAATTGAGCAAAAGCCTAGATAACTGTTAGTGTCTTTGTGACCTTTTTGCAAGTACGATCAAAGACCCTCTACTCCTTTCCTTGTACCACATACTCCAATTCATGTATGCTTCTAGCCTGATCAACTTGTACATGTAAGCCTGCCAAGACGGTCATACCACCGATGGATGGTGGATCCGGGATCGCGTGAGGTGTGCTACTTAAATGGAAAGACGGAGATGGAAGGTTACGGCTCGGAGTTGACGCATCATCGCAGATAGATTGAGACATTATTTATAAGGTAAACTAACAGCTCTCTCACGTGGGCCGAGAACAGAGGTATATAAATACAACCAGACCCGGGGATACCACTATTGTGTTATACAGTAATAGATATCAATTGACGGGCTGAATCAATCACAATAATCACAGGTCTGGAATCTTAAATTTAAGAGATTAGACTTGTCAAGTGGAATAGGGTTTTCGAGTGCCCAAGAAAAGGCAAAAGCGTGGAAATAAAAGAATCTTAGCAGCAAGCAATTATATCATTAGCTTGCTAATCCTGTTTTGTTGACGGGCCAATTGAAAACCTTAATATAAGTTGTCCATTGGCAACTGGCTCGAGTTTTTCCAAACCTCTGGAGAAGTTTGAATAACCTACTAGCAACATTGGCAACCATTGACCAGTGGTGACTCTAGTATCTTGACGGTTGTTCCGGGATCCAGGAAGGGCGTGAATCTATTGAACTATCTTGGTAGAGTTAGAAGATTGTGTCAATTAGTTTCTCCTCATCCTGTCTTTCTGGTGTGTACCGTTCTCTCTGCCTCTATCATTTTAATTACTCTTAGTTCTCTTTCTCCCTATATTTTGGATCCGGCATCGGTCTCCGAAAGTTCCGAATCTTGAACGTCTTGGTAATTTACGCCATCTCGAAATGATGCAGCTGAAGTGGTTAAGGGCTGCGTTTGCATTGGCATTAATCTGCATGGTATCGGCAGTTCAAGCCCATGATGATGGTGATCATAATGCAATCAGTGGGCATGGTGATGATCAGGGTGGTAAGTCCAACCAGATGAGTACTGGTATGGATCATATGGGATCCAATTCCTCTGAAATCGATCCATCCCCCAATCCTGTGAATTCAAATCATCATCATCATGGTCTAGCTATTCTAAATGATCCCACTTTAGAGCCTCAGCAACGTAAATACTGGGAGCAGTATAATACTACTACGTTCTGGAGTGCTCCAGCTCCTAACAAGAGTTATCTGAATGCTCATACTTCACTTACTATCTTAAGCTGGGTGTTTTTATATCCACTCACAGTGATGCTATCAGTTGCTCGGTCTCCCTTATATTTGCCTCTACAGACTGTCCAATCTGTGTTAGCGCTTGTGTCACTTTTCTGTTTGGCAGTATATGGAGCAACTGCTCCCGGTGATCTTTATCCTAACAATTCCTACTCTAAAATGTCAATTGTAATGTTCTTTTTTACGATTGTACACTGGCTATGTGCAGTTACAGCCGCCTTAGCCAATCGAGCGATTATGGGAGCACAGTTTGATCCTATTGACGGAGCCGATTTTGTTCATAACCGTGTGGACGATGCATACCATGAGAACATGTCCTTATCCCGATTGTCTAGAGACTTCATTGAGGAAAGCGGTGAATCTGGTGCTGCTTCCGAGGATCATGGGAATCACTACAGCTCTGATAGAGCTCCCAACTCCATTGATGGGGTGGACGGTGATGACGAATCACTTCTGTTCAGTGATAGCTCGGAAACTCCAGGTAAAGAAACCTTCACTACTTATAGAAGCAGCCTCCAAGACCGTCTGCTGGCTCGAGCCATGGAAATTCGGTTTGTTCCTCAAATTGTATCAAACTTTGGCTTGATTGCTAGTTCTGGTTACACACTTTTGAATCGCCCTCTGTTTGTTGTTGGATTTATTTATGTGATGCTTGGGGCTGCTACAGGGTTTCGGTTAGCTATGGGCAATACTGTATTCAATTTGCTGGCTCACTTCATCAAGGGTGGCATCTTCTTCCTGTTTGGATTGCTACAACTCGGTAGGTATCTTGGTGCATTCTCTGATCAAGGAATGGCATGGAACTTACGTCCTGACACTTCTAATTATGGCTTTCGTAATAGAGATTTCCCATCACCGAAGGGACTCCCTCCCAACCCATTGCAGAGACTGCTTAGCTACGTTAAGTTTCCTACTATGGAGTTTGTAGAATCTTTCACGATATTTGTCTATGGAGCGACTAATGTTTTTCTTGAACGCCTTTCAAACCCAAATGGTGCTTGGGCTCATAAAGATCTCCAGCATGTTTCAATCGCGTTTATGTATTTTGGAGGTGGCCTTTGTGGTATGCTTGTCGAATCATCTTGGGTTCGTCGCGCGTTTCAACTCCTTGCTCCTAAAGATACGATTGTACCGGTAGTGAATCCGTTCCCTGCTTTCATTGTTTTCTGGACTGGAATTCTGATGTCGCATCATGAACAAAGCCTGCCTCTTTCTACCGCTATCCATATGCAATGGGGATACCTGTTTGTAGCTGGATCCCTATTCCGAGGCTTAACCTATATCATACAAACGATCTCCCCGCCATCCTCGACAATTCCCTCACGACCTTTTACTGAGCTTGTCGTATCGTTTTGCTTGATTTGCGGTGGAATGGTATTTATACAGTCCAACAAGGAGACAGTAGAGGGAATGATGTATCGAGGACTGGATCAAATGTTCACTCTAAATGTCAATGTCGGAATTACTGCTCTTATCATGGCTTGGCAGATGCTCGTGATGATGATCAAGTGCAAAGCTACAAAGTATTAACTTCTCACCCAATGCCTTTGAAGACCCAAAGTTTTCTTATTCCCTCTTTCAATAATGCTATGATGATGACTACATCTGAATTAATGTAATAATTAATGTAGCTAATCTTTTTATAATCAGAACTAACTACTAAGAACTACATATAAGCCTTCCAGACTTTATAATCTTCAAGCTCAGATACTCTGATAGTAAAGTGAATTATTACAGGAGCTTCAACTGTTTGATAAGCGGTATTGGTATTAGTCTTGTTAATGCACATTAGGGCTAATAAAATCAATGCGTCGTGAACGTGAACGTGATAATTGAAAAATGATCCGTCGCTCTGAAGATGCTATAGGAGAGACAGAGAGAAACTTATTGATCATCAATCGTCGTCGTGATCATCATCGAAATCGTTATTGAGACGAGTAGATGCTTCTTCATACTTTCTGAATCCAGTTAAGTTTTGGACTGCAGAATAACCAGAAAATCCATTCCAAAACGAAGGAAAAATGGATAATGCTATTCTTTGAATGCGAGCAGCCCAAGTGCTTTGAGCAGCACCATTGTGATTGTGTGGACGCAGATTCTGCTTCTGAGCCAGCTGTCTAGCATAAGCAAGTACAACCAGGTTGAAATATAGTCTGGTAATCAGGATCCCTACAGTGATCACAAAGGTGACTGAAGTCTCCTGAGCTAGCGAAGCGGCCTTGTCAATTGGCTTAACATTCTCATCAGCTACAGCAGCAGCACTTGCCGCGGACCTGGATGCTAGACGAGCAGCTCCTTCACTAAGTGCTTTTTTGAACTGAGGAGAAAAGGAATCGGCCGTTGCAGAAGCGAATGTTCCTGCAGGTGGTAATGATGCGGTTGCTGCGACTGCAACAGTAGCAGTGGCAGCAGAAGAAACTGCGCTAGCAACATATGATGAAGCCGAAGCTGTAGCTGTAGCAACAGATTTGGAGATGGTGGATACCATACTGACATCACTCGACAATATGGACTCTGCTACTGCCGAACCAGACGGAGATATGATTGCAGAGGGGGCCACCATAGTGCTCGCAATAGCAGACGTCACTCCGTCTACATCAGAAGCTGAACCTGAGGCAGCCACTACCGCAGCCTTTGCCACGAACCAGTGCACACAGAAATAGATAGCAAATCCGACTGACGCAAATGTATCTATGGTATATACATAAGCAAACAGCACCATTTCTAACGCATTTCGTTTCCTAAAGTTCGATAGCGCCATAATAAAGATCGGTAAGAACAACAGCGACAACACATTTAAGACCCATTCTACAGCACTCACCGGGTGTCCATTAAATAGTGCCAATAATCCAAAGAATCCTGAAGCCTTATTTAAAGCTCCTAATGCTATGATCAGTTCGGTACCTAAATGTAAGGGGAAGAATAGTAAGAATGCTCTAGGGAACAGTGATAGTGGTCTGGGTGGCATCTCTAAATACTATCGATGTATAGCCAATATCCGTTGTTACAACCGTTCGAAAGTTGCAACAATACGAGCGATACTGAAACCTCAGTGTGTATCCTTTGACTCCTACCAGTATTCTCTGTTCAACCGCGACTCACTGTGGCGCTTAGCTTTATTAACCAACAAATACTGTAACAACGGAGTACCCTATGTGATCAAACCTCAACTATGCTCAAACTGTCTCCTAACTACCAGAGAAATCTGGCTTTTGTTTATCTCGATCTTCTTTCGTTCCAATCTTCGCTTGCTCTTTTTATCTAGATGCCCTCAACACCTTTGTCGTTGTCGCCTATTTTCTAGCTCTTTTCCGGTTTAAACCGATCCAGCCGTTTTGATCTCACTAGACAGGTTTGGCAAGTAGAATTTTTTTGCGTTTTTTCTTCTTTCTCGCCGGCTCACTCGGGCCGGTGTTAGCAAATAACCAGAGTTGCGCTCAGCGACTAGAGCAACGTACGGAAGCACAAGGGAGCCAAAGGGGAGTAGTGAAAAGTATCATTGAGATCGTCGTAGTGTGGATAATTGCCACACTACATAATTTGTCTTGGTGAGTAAACCACTGTCATGAATTGACCCATTAATCAGTCAAAGTGGATAAGATGCTTAAGTCCGATCTGTTTGATCTGTAGGTACTCTAAACTCCGATTTCCAGCCGCGCTTAAATTTTTTGATAAGCATGTTAGTGATAGAGTAGTACCAATGATAAAAAAAAGAAGCAGTGAAGACAATTGTGATAGAGACATTGTTCTAAGCATATTATACCAGCAGTTCAGAATATTCTAAGACCTGCTTGGATTTCTGGGTTTTTATCAACGATATCCTTAATTGTATCAGATCACTCCCTCTTCTCCCCCCCTCGCTCTGGCACTTTACACCTAGTACACTGATAAGTTGATCATGTCCTCAAGTGAGTCTGAGTCTGATCATGAAATGGATTATGAAGATGGTGGCTCCGGCAACCTGACAAAACGCTACAATCGAGACAGACGGATGGCACAGATAGTAAAAGATGGTGATAATTTAAGGTGGGCGCCTCGGTCAAATCCTGCATCGAAAAATTTCTCAAAATCAATGTCCGCTACCGGATCTACTTCGGAGGATCTGACAAAATATATGAATCGAATCAAATTGGATGACGATGACTTTTTTGGTCGAGGATCCAGATCGGCTAAAGTAGCGGCATCATCTCGTACGTCTGATAGAGCTGACCGAGCCACTACTGAACAAGTCTTAGATCCTCGCACTCGAATGATCCTATTCAAAATGATTAATCAAGGAGTGGTGTATGAGGTCAACGGTTGCATCTCCACCGGAAAGGAAGCAAACGTATATCATGCTGAGACTGAAGATGGTATACATCGTGCTATAAAAATCTATAAAACATCAATCTTGGTGTTTAAGGATCGAGATCGTTATGTTAGTGGAGAGTTCAGGTTCAGAAACGGATACTCTCGACACAACCCACGAAAGATGGTTAAATTGTGGGCTGAAAAGGAGACTCGAAATCTCAAGCGTATTTACCAAGCTGGCATCCCAGTCCCAAAGCCATTGCATCTTCACCTTCATGTCTTGGTGATGGAATTCTTAGGTAACGAGGAAGGTTGGGCATCACCTCGTCTCAAGGATGCAGATCTTGATCCTGATCAGTACCCAGACCTCTATCTACAACTTCTTTCATACATGCGGTTGCTCTATCAACAATGTCGGCTTGTCCATGCTGACTTGAGTGAGTACAATCTTCTGTATCATAATTCTCAACTCTACATTATCGATGTTTCGCAGTCAGTGGAACATGATCACCCCCACTCGCTGGAGTTTTTGCGTATGGATATTAAGAATGTCAATGACTACTTCAGACGACAAGGAGTGACTGTTTTCTCAGAGAAAACGCTTTTTGCATTCATTATCTCACCTTCCAATTCAGACATCAAAGAGACTTCGGAATCTATCATCGAAGAATTGAGGTCTATTCCTCACTCTGACCTTACCGAACAGGAGCTTGCTGATGACAGACTTTTCAGATCACTGTATATCCCTCAAAAGCTAGACCAAATTTGGGATGGAACTGGTGTCATAGAGAAGAAACAGCTCGGAGAGGGTGAACAGTATGCCTATTCTAATTTCATCAAAGAAGGAGCTGAACAGGATGCTAAAGTTAGAGAGACATCTAATGGGCAATCAGTTAGTGATGGCTTGAGTAGTCAATCAGATGAGAGCGATGATGAGAGTGATGATAGTGATGATGATGATGAAGGAGGTGATGTGTGGGTTGAGAAGCCAACTCAACCTCGAAAGTTTGAAGATCGTGATGCTAATAAGCAGCGCAAAAAGGAACTTAAGGAGGAGCGTAAAGAGAAGAGAAAGACCAAGATGAAGAAAAGTGCCAAAAAACGACTAATCAACACCACAACCACTAAGCGAAAAGGTTGATGATGCTATGCAATAGAATAATTATTTCAAAATATTAAATATCGCATCCCAAGAGATTACAAATTTCATCATCATCATCATCATCCCTCTCGATGAGTTCCAACCAAACCTGCCATCTCAAGTAATGCTTTTCCATCCTTATAGCCCAAGTTAACATTCTTGCGATATTCTGCTTCTCGTTCTTCCCATTCCCATCTCTGGCGTTGTTCTTCTAACTCTTGCGCACTTCCATACCCCCAGACTTCAAGATCATCGATCATAAATCGATATTCAAATTCTGCTTCTGGGAACACTCTTGACGTATGGAATGACCCACCTGCCCCTAAATGTCGGAAGGTAGCATATTCTAAACTGCCCTCAATCGTTAGGGACACATTTTCAATATCGAAACTCGTTCTACTAGCAACAGTACGGGGAGGAGTGCCCCCAAATCCAATGGCAGCAGGACTGACTTTTGAAAAGTACGCATAATTCTTTCTCAGCAGTGAAGGCCTGTAAAGATCATGACAGGGTGAAAGCTGAAATAGCTGACAGAGGCTGCTTCCAAATGACCGCTTACTGCTAACCTGCCATGGAGAATCAATTAGAGCCGCAAATGTAACATGGCCCGGCAATTCGCTTTTGGAATTTCGGAAGGTTCGAGTGGGTGGAACAAGGAGATCGAAAGCATTCTTTCGGGAATGACTAGAGGTCTCTTCTGGATGCATAACTTTTCCCGATATTAGGAGTAGCGAGGCAGATGGCCAATTGAGGACCTTGTTCTCGAATGCCATTAAAGAGAAACCAGCATGGGATCCAAGGTACAGGCTGACAAAATGCCCAAACGTGTGTTCACCTCCGAGAATAGTAGATAGTTGAGACAGAACTGCCGGGGTCAAGAGTTTTGATGTAGGTTGAACTGGTGCTACAGAAGTAGATCCATTGGGCCGCTCAGTTTTATCGGTGGCGGTATGTTTAGATGAATGGGCATATAAAAGTTGTTCAAATATATTCCCCAAAGATTGAAATAAATGTGGGTATGCAAAAATGGCTGCATTCTCAAATTCTTGGAATCCAATAGGTTTGGTCATTGTATCTGAACCAGTGACTGTGTGAACCAAAGCCCGAGCAGATTTACGATAGCCTGACAGGGCTTCGGTATTGAAATGATCACGAGAATAGTCAGTCATAGACGTGGGTTGCTTGAACTGTGCTACAGCCAGAAGTAAAGTGAAAAGTTCCAGCAACGCATGAGGATGAATGTAATATTTTGTCAGGTCTACACTGTTCAAAGCAGAAATTGGAGCAAAATCGCGCCAGTCAGTTATCTCACTGCGCTTATAAGTTTGCTCAGAGGAGTCATAAGGCATACCTGTAGTCTTCTCGACAGATGACGCTAGCTCAATTTGATCTGGCACGGCAGTTGAAATGGTACCATGGCCAGCACCAGTCTCTCTGACTGCAAATGACAAGTATAGTACCAACAAAATATTAAAATTGGCTCCTAATACCCCCTGATGTCGCCCAGTATAAAGAGTGAGCGCTCGAAATAATGCTTCTAAATTGAGAGAAGTCTTGGAATATGGACGGTCATCTCTTCCATTGGATATTTCACTAAATGGGAACAGTGCGAGATATGATAACGATTGTATGATTAGAGACCTGGCTAAAGGCAACGCCGGTGGCAACCCAACATAATCAGCACTGTTGTTAGTTATTCACCTTACGTTGTAAATTTTATCAACGTTTAACCATTTATCATCGCTCCTGGTACTTACAGTTCTTCCAAGTATACAGAGTCAGAATCTTTAGCCAATTGATGGAACACAGTCTAGTGATTAGCTCAGTCTAAAATTCAGGACCCCAGATAATCAGTGCAACCCAATCTTACCTTAAAAGACCAAACTTCAATAGAGCTGAATTGGCGGGCGCAGTCCTGTGCAAATAATGATAATGCTTGGTCTTCAGTAATTTGTTCTGCCTTACTTGCTGTACCACCCATGCTATACTTGCTTTCTATCTTATCTGGTACGACAATATGTCTATCTCATTCATGTATATATCACCTCTTGGTTCACTACCACCCCCACAAGGCTGAATAACTATTTCACACTGTGCACTCCCCCCAGCCAATGCTACTACTAGTACTATTTCCAGCCATACTGGTACGAATCCACCAAATCTAAATCAATTCGTATTCTAAAGTTAATTAATTCGGGTTGTACCAGAACACTATTGATATTTCTGGCCATTCAAGATTAAGTACCTAGTACTGCCCGTTTGTTAGTACCTAAGCAGCATTATCAGATCATCACTTGTCCCCACATGCCCCTCATATTACTCGCATAAATAGCTGTCCCGGATACCACCGATTGGGTAATTTGCTAGTTCTAAGTATCTCCCAGATATAACCATGAGATAGACTATTCTTTGTTCGATCCGTAGACTATTGCTGATACCGATACATGTCAAAAAATTGGAGAGCGGTATTGAGTGCTTTATATATAGGTACTGTTGGTTGAGAGCCAATTGTAGAACCCGGGGCTATTACATTCGGGTTCCACCAGATTTCTTCGGGGATAAACAAGGCCGGTGGTTATCGGAGTGATTGCATTGCTCAGCTATTTCGGTATTTGTTAAGAAAAGCGGTTATTTTGTATGATACCAGAAAATAGTAGCGCACTGTGTCTTGAGCGGTCAACAACTGGTATAGCAAGAGATTAGGGTTAGATATAGACCCAAAATCCATTACTAGTGAGTCTTTTCATTTTCGGATCGCCGGGAAGCAACTGAGTGGCAAATTCAAGTTGGGCGGCTCTCTTAGTGCTACTGTTAGTCTTTCTCAGTGATACTGTTAGTCTCACTGGGCTCTAAGGCAACATATCTATCGCATTGGTAATTGATTTGAGTCAGAATCATCCGCCAGATCCTGCGCTTGCCAATCGACTCCCGGCATTATTTCTTTGTAAGAGGTTAACCGATTAAGTCTTTCCACTTGATTATGCATACCCAAATGATACTCAACATACTTTCTTGTGGGCTTTATGACCGTCCTAGATCGGCCGGACAATCTGAGGATGATCCAACCACAACTGAGTCTAAACGCTCGACCCATCCAGAAAATACTCATCGATCTGGATTTCATCCAAAGCTCTTCCCTCGGAAACGTGGTCACACTAGTCTTAACAGTACAAAGAGTGAATCCGCACCCAACAACCCCTCTATTCAAGTTTTGGGGTCTGGGTTCAGGATTGACGATGCTGACCTGACTCCACTCAACCGTACGGAGACTACACCCTCTACACGCACTTCCCGGCGAGGATCTGATGTAGACCCAAATTCAGTAAACCATCCCTTAATGGTGGATTCGTCTTTATCTCCTCAATTTGGTCTGGCAGTGTAATGGTGTCGTCAAACCACAGTGGCATTTGTTGCAAATCGACCTGTGCTGGTATAAACGGGGATGTCTGTGGGTCGGAAATCATTGGGGCTAATGTTCATCCCAAGAGACAATTGA
Organism: Blastobotrys americanus; assembly: GCA_003705795.3. Lineage (NCBI taxonomy): Eukaryota > Fungi > Ascomycota > Dipodascomycetes > Dipodascales > Trichomonascaceae > Blastobotrys > Blastobotrys americanus. Next base: position 182,101 of record PPJN03000020.1, on the reverse strand, counting down.
ATAGACCAAAAAGTATCAGCCCACAAAGCTATGTTTGTATTTAAGTGAGTAAGTAATGCATTTAATACAATTCTATTTATTCCATTCAGGTTTCTAACAATTCATTCATTAGCGCTCACCTTGTTAGAGCTACGAGCCATTTGCTGTCGAGCTTTAATTTATCTCTAAATTATAAGCCACCCGTCGCCGTGCATAAAAAGGTCGATGATGACTGTGCATTACTGTCCACCGAGAGGGAGCCATCTCATCAGCAAGTACCTCGAACGAAAGCTTCATGGAAAGTTCAGTCCCAGTAGCCTTTGGTATATAACTAGAAGGTACTGACCAGTGGGGTATCATAGACGTTCAGAAGACTGATAATGTCAACAAAAGCTCCGGGCTCGCAAAAGCCACCAAATAGATACTATGCATTCGCAATACCCGAGGAACTTCAAAGATCTCTAAGGTTATTCAATTTGGGCGATGAATCGGTTGAGTCTATGGACGTGTCGATACCTTTAGTGAATGATGTTCCTAAGAAGGTCGTACCAAGGAAAGAAGGCGATAGCGGGTGCATAGTGTGTGGAATCCGTGACGGAATCTCCCAAGCAGAGTTTCGATCTCATTTTAAATCTGATTTTCATCTATATAATGTCAAGCGTAGTCGCAATGGCCTTGATCCTGTCACTGAACAAGACTTTGACAAATTAGTAGTTGATCTTGATGACAACGAAAGTATCTCTGGGTCAGAATCTGATTCCGAATCTGAACTGCAGCAGCGAAACGAACATACGGCCCACAAAGACAGCGGCTTGAGCTCCATTTTAAAAAAGGTTTCTCTTTCTAGTGAAAATCTATCAGAGCAAGAAGCTTCCTATACCGCTCCTTCTTTACAAGGTTCCCCTTTCGTGCTTTTTGAGAGTCCGAGCATTGACTCTGACAAATGCCTAGCTATATACAAGACGCTGTTTCTACCGCAGGAACTAGCAAACCTAACAAAGTCAAACAGTGATGGTTTAATCGAGTCTCTCAACAAGTCTGTAAAAGGGCATTCTGTAATATTGATGATCGGAGGTGGCCATTTCTCTGGCGCCGTCATCTCACATGCTACGCTTCCGGGCCAGAAGCCTACTTCCACGAACCCCTATGCTCATCTCAACATCCTTGCACACAAATCCTTCCATAGATACACTACCAGACGAAAGCAAGGAGGTTCACAAAGTGCCAGTGATGCAGCCAACGGGAAGGCCAAGTCCGCAGGATCTTCTCTTCGTCGATATAATGAGATGGCGCTGCAGTCAGAGACTCGGGATTTGCTCAATAGCTGGAAAGGGCTTATCAACACCGCTCACTCAATCTATATTCGAGCGAATGGCCCTAGCAGTCGAGCGGTGTTGCTCAATTATGAAAATGCTCCTATATCTTCTAGGGATGATCGAGTAAAGAAATTACCATTCTCTACGAGGCGTGCTACTGCAATTGAGGTAAAGCGAGCTTGGGTAGCTGTGACAACGGCATCTGTTATCCAAAAGCCGAAACTCATCTCATCAGAGCCAAAGAAAGCACAATCAACTAAGGAGAACCCCCCTGCTTCATTGACACTTCAGAAGCAAAAGAAAGAACCCACTCCTGGCGAAACGCACACAAATGAACTCGTTAATCTAATCAAAAAATCCAGATCTCCGCGGTTCATTGCATACTTGAGATCGAATAATCTAGATCCGGACTTTGAACTGGAGCCAAAAGATCACTATAGCTCTACTCCGACTCCGTTGTTCTATGCATCATCCAAGGCATCTCATCATATCGTCACAACTCTTCTAGGAGCTTTGAAAGCAAACCCCACTCTTACTAATACCAATGGAAAATATCCTTACGAGATTGCTGCTGACAGACTTACCAAAGATGCTTTTCAGCTTGCAAGGGCAAGTCTGGGAGAATCTACTTGGGACTGGGCTACTGCAAAAGTAGGTCCCCCATTGACAAGAGAGCAAATTTCTGCTCGAGACACTGATGAGTCCCAAAAGGCTGCTAAAGAACGACAAGCTGCTATTGAAAAGCTTGAAGCTGATGAAGAAGCCCGAAATTTGGAACGAACTACTTATAAGCATGGAGTAGGGAAGAAGCTTTCCTCGTCAGTTTCGACGTCCCTAAGTTCGGAAGCGTCTCTTCGTGGGCTTAGCGATGAAGCTAAGCTTAGACTAGAGCGTGAACGTCGGGCTCGTGCAGCAGAAGCTCGCTTTAAAAAGCTGTCCGGTAACTAAATTTTGAACTTAAAAAGAATAAAACTCCTTGTGTGTTGCTGCTTGAGTTATTCAGGTATATTCGTCATATTAACAGTGTCTCTCTTCGCGAGCACAAATGTAATTCCAAGCTTCCGGTCTTTGATATTTGCTCCTGATGTTTGCCGGAATTCATTCGTAACTCTTTCCAAAACGGTATCTCCCAAAGATTCAACCGCTTCGCTCGAACCTTCTAATTGAGGCGCGAGGTGTTCATAACTAAGGAGGTTTTTCATACGTTGGCTCGATCTCAGTCTTTTAGGAACATAGATTCCCTTTCTCTCTACCTGGCTTGCAGAAGTCCAGCCACCAAAGTCGTCATCCTCATACTCTTCATCATCAGATTCGATTTTAATAATGCCATCCTCCAAGCAAGTGCATCTAAGGAGATCATGAGTATTACAAATCGTATCAGTAGAAAGAGTAAAAATGTCGCGTAATTCTTCACTGGTAAATGAGTTGCTGGATGATGATGTAGGATGATCTGACAATGACTGATTAGTTGTCAATTGATTGCCAGTTGTACCATAGGCAGCACTTTTTACACCCTCTGAATGATTCAAGAACCTATCCGCTAATCCTCGTTTAGTGATCTGCCGTTGATAAATCTTCTCATCTATCATTCCAACTGTCAGTAATCGGTAGATAAAAACAGAACGTTTTTGTCCGTCTCGGTGCAAACGAGCCATGGCTTGCTCATCTACTGCAGGGTTCCAGTCAGTATCAAACAAGAACAATCGCGAAGCTCCGTATAGATTGATGCCGGTGCCACCACTGCGAACTGATAATAAAAATGCGAAGCATTCTTTACTATTCGAACGATTGAACCGGTCTACAATGCTTTGCCTCTGAGCTGCAGGAGTCGTACCATCCAACTGACAATATTTTAGATCAAGCCGGCCAATAACGCGGGAGATGATTTCTAGAACCTTAGTTGATCCTGACACAATTACCACCTTTTCATCTGTTGATTCAGAAATTGCTCTCAGCATTCGCCGCAACACAACTATCTTGCCGCTGTGCATGCTCGATGTCAATGGCAGTTTTGAGTCAATTAGTAATGGAGAGTTGCATACTTTACGCAGTTTTGTTATAGCTCTGAGGTGTACAGCAGCTTCATTAGTTTCGAGTGATTCCAGGATATCAGTGGAGTTACAAAGCTCCTTGTACATTGAACTCTGGATAGTTGTCGGTCGACAGAATAGAACCATTTCGGTTTTAGGAGGCAGAAAGTTCTTCAAGGTATCAGCAGTCCTACGCAATACAAAGTTTTTGGTACGGTCTATTAGTTCTTCCAATCTTTTTGCTCCTAGTGTTCGAGCTTTCAATGGGGCTTGGGGATCTTGACTCCTTGTGATTGGTTGTTCATAAGTTCGCCTGAACTCGATCGCTGTGCCAAATATCCCTGGATTTAGAATCTCCGCCATGGCGAAGAATTCTGATAAGTTATTTTGAATGGGTGTCCCACTAAGCATCACTCTTCGAGTCGCTCTAAGAGCAATGATTGCCTGAGCTGACTTGCTCTCAATGTTTTTGAGTTTCTGAGCTTCATCACAAATTATGATATCCACAGTGATACTCTTGAGCTCGTGGACCACGGTGCGAAATCGATCATAGCCAACTATCAGCACCTGATAGACATTGGTATTGACAAAGTCGCGAATATTTGCTTCAGAATCTGCAACTAGAACTCTTAGCCTAAGTTCACCCAACCATTTTTTGAATTCACGCTTCCAATAACGCAATAATGTGACTGGGCATACTATCACCGCCTTCTTGATAACGGGCCCAGAGTTTGGATATGGATTCTGTTTGAAAAGTGTCCATAATAAGGTAATACACATAAGCGTCTTTCCAAGTCCCATGTCGTCCGCCAATAGTGCTCCCTGGCCATTGTTTGTTTTACGAAATCCCATCACACACTCATACAAGAACTTGACTCCTTCAATTTGATGCGGGCGAAGGCGAGAGCTGAGTAAAGGATCAACTGAAACTTCAATGCTTGGATTCTGTGAAGAGGCTTCTGGAGGGGAGGGCAGAACGAATTGTAATTGCTCTTCAGAAGAAGTTGACAAAAGCTTACCGCTCGAGTAGCTCATCTTGTCTGTAAGGAAAGGGGTGACAAACTTACTTCGAGGCGGTCCTGCTGACTGGTTTAGTAATGCAGTGGTTGGATTACTTGTCGGTATCATGTTGTTCGTACCATTGGCCTCTTTCAACGCTTTACTCGAATTTGAAGGTTCCTTATTCACCTTTGTAGTAACCTGTAAACGTCTTGCAAGCTCTTTCTTCTCAAATACAGTCTGAGGAAGAGATTGGTGAGCATCCTCAGATAGTTCGCTCTCTATGAGCACCTCTCTGGGACCAATTTTAAGCTCAGACTCTAGCTTCACGCCCTCCGGTGGAAGCTTGCTTAAATATCCAAGAATCTTCTTCCTGTCATCCCGTAAGACTGATTTCTCATTGCTCAAAACTTCTAGAGTTCCATCTTCTTCCCACACCTTATGCTTTTTGGTGGAGGCTTTTCTTATCATCACACTATATCGCTTCCGCAACTGAGGTTGACTGCATTCGTCAGCAGGAGCACCATTATCACCATTTAAGCTTGTGTTGTTAGATCCGAAACTGCCATCCAATTCCTCTACAGCAACCCGTCTCCTCTTAACCAGACTTTCATCTTCACCACTTTTCTGGGGCTCGCGTCTTGAAGCATCATTAACAGCAGCCAAAGGCGTACGAAACCTTAACATTGTGTTCAACTCGCCTTCGAATCATCAACATCTCTCAGCGTGATCTTTCATCACGCGTCGTGGGCGCGCTGATAAAGGCACGGCGTGTTGATAAACAGATCATTACATGATATACTATATAAAACATCTTGACGAACTAGTATTGTACTGAGGTGAAGGTGATGAAATGAAAGTGATGAATCAATCAATTATTTAATAAATACAAACGTCAAACTCCGATCCAGTCAATAGCCTTCTTTGTATAAAAGGCCTTTGTAGTAAAAATATGTTAAAAATGAGTGAATAAGAATAGAAATCATGATGCTCATGGTTTACTGGTTAATCAAGCCGGATGAATAGGCCAGATACCATGTAAGACTTCCACCTCCGTCTACAAGTTGGTTCTCATTAAAGCCAGACTGAGAGAACCAATCATAGGAGGCCTGAGCATCGAAAATAGCCTGGTTAATTCGCAGAATTCCTGCCCAAGTACTCTTAAGATCATCAACGATTGGAGCAAGTTTCTGGGTCCACTCCTGCTTTGCGAATTCAGGAGTTCGAATGTAACTGGAGACTGGAGTGATGGGAATCATATGAATACCCTGAATGTATTCAACATTGGTTCCAAAGAATGTAGTGTGATCGATTTGGTTTTCAAATGTGATTCCTGGAACCTTATTTTTGATAAAGTTCTGGGGCTGGTTGCCATTGTCATCGAGCATAAGGAAATAGTCACCAAGAGATCGTCTCATTACTGACAGCATGAGATCTCCTCGGGCTTCCATTTTCTTGTCTCCAACAACTTTACCCCAAAGCTTCATTCCGTAAGCAAAGTTGTAGTCTTCAGAGCTGGATTCTTCGTTCTTTCCTGCAGCGCTGGAGAATAATCCTGCAGCCCAAGAGTGTCCATGGAACCAATCGAACATTCGGAATTGAGGGAAGTATGAGTCGTCTGTTGAGGGGTTTGCAACATCTCGAACCAAAGCATTGACCCAATCCTTGTTTTTCTCAATCCAATTTCCACCAAGCTTCTGGTCAACATAACCAAGAACAGCCGCGGTATGAACGTAGTATCCGTAGTGGAAGTGATGGTCATTGTAGAAGGGATTGCCATAATCAGCACCACTATCACCATTCTTACCCGCTTGAGAAGTAATTCCTTTCCACTTGGTGTCGTACATCAGAGGCATGGCCTGCTTGTTGGAGGTGAAGGTTGAGAATACATCAGACAGTTTGTTGAAAGTATCCTGAGTGGTAGAGTTTTTCTTGAGAATGTCGGAACACACAAGCAGGATGTAAGCAAATTTATCAAAGGCCTTACCAGCAGTGTATGTAGAGGCAACGTTGATCTGTGTGGCCATATCTTGCTGGAGATCAGTAGCGGCGGCGGCGGCAATCTTTGACAAAGCATCATCGGACCATTGAGGTTCAGTGAAGTTAGAATCAGACGACCATGGCAGGAATTGCAATCCAGTGTTGAGCAATTCGGACATCTGAAGGCTGCTAGCCTTAAGACCAGTCATAATTCCCTTGGCTTGAGAGTAAATAGTACCTTTGGTGACAGCAGAGGTCATGCTGGAGCTCAAAGATTCAAGATGATGAGGCAAAGCCCAAATCCATGGATGGCCACTAGATGATTTTCCGCTAACAGAGTAGTCAATGCTATAAACACCAAGGCTATCCTTAACCTCTGCAGATAATTCAGCACCTGTAATATAGGCTCCAGCGGTTGAGTCCATGTCACTCTCAGCTTCAGAAGGCAGGACACCAATCTGAATGACAGTTCCATCGGCAGCAGCACCAGAAGCTTTCACGGTGTTAGTGTCAGAGAGCTTCAAGGTGACTGGAGAGCCACTAGGAGAATACACATAGATCACCCAGGTCTCATTGTTGTTGTTCATTCCAGTGGTATACTTGGCAACGTTATCAGCAAGTCCGGTTGATGACTTGGCCTTGGTAAACTTCTCGAATCCTAGTTGAGAGTAGATGGTAGGGGTGAGTCCACCTTTGTATACAGCGGATACCAAGCCCATTCCCTCAGCCAATGGCAGTTCAATTGATCCACCAGATGCAGTAAGGGTTGCAGTTACTGAAAGCGCATCTGGGTTGGAGACTGTGAACTTGAAATCGTCAAATTTGACCCCGTCAGCAGAGAAAACAGCGTTTTGCAATCCAATAGGGTTGATGTAGTACTCCACAGGATCGGCTTTAGCGTTTGGTCCATAGGTTCTCTCATCAAATTCAGTATGAGTAAGGGCCATTCCAGGATAATCTGTTAGGTTAGACCACCAAACAGCATAAGGTTGAGTGTATGCAGGAAGGTGCTGGTCATCGAGTAAGAAGTTTTCATAGAACTTATTTGTGTGAACTGGTCCGGAGGAGGTAAATCCAGAGGGGAATGACAAGGTGTTGTCCAGACGAGGAAGAGCACTAGGAGGCTCTGAAGTGTCAATGGCGTCAAGAATTGATCCGTCCTGGTAATAGTTCTCACCATAGTTGTTAGAGGCCTTAGGCTCAACGCTTCGAGCAACAGGCTTGACTAATGGTGGAACTGTTCCTCCACTGGTGTAAGCAGGGAGGGACATAGCTTGCTGAGTTGATTCTACTGCAGCAGCTGTGGTGGCTGCAGCAGCTGCCATGGATGTAAGAGAAAGCGAAGTGGTTGCATTGGAAACTCCAGAGGTGGCAATAGATGAGGTTCCGTTGAATCCTGCCATTGTTGCTGAAGTGGAGTTTGCAGTCGTTCCATTAAATCCAGTGGGTGCAATTGAAGAGGAGTTTGATACAATTGCAGCTCCAGTAGGATGAAGGGCTGCAGAAGTTACACTAGCTGAGGTGCTTACTGGACCAGTAGTAGTACCATTGACTTGAGAAGATGCAGCCAGTTGCGAGGTGGTAGCATTGGTGTGACCTGAAGTAGTAGCTCCAGTCAGAGAGCTGCTGGAGACAACAGAACTGCCAGACGAAGCTGCAGCATTAGACTGTGGTGACAGCGTAGTGCTAGCAGCCGAGTCTGAAGAAGGATCACTAGCAGTCACAGTAACGTAATTATAAGCTACGTTACAGTCTCCATTGGCCGCAGACTTGGATCGTGATGATGGACTGACCGACACAGTATGATAGTCAGTCGTGTCCAAAGTTTTTAAGACAGCAGCAGCTGTCTTTGTAGAGACAAGCTGGGCTGCGTCCTTGGTAGCATCTACTTTGACTGTCTCATCTTTTACAATTGCTGCCCCTGAAGCCAGAGTGGACAGGGCAATGAGCGTAAGCAATTGGTATTTCATTTTGAAAATGAGGTCTTCTCAGTGCTAAGCCCCTTCCTTAGACTATAAGGAGTGTGCGATCAAATGAGTGACAGGAACCTGTGAATGTGAATTCGAACCTGTGGAGGAACTTTAAAATGAATGTAACCTGAAAAGAATGTATGTGCTGTGTATTTCAAAAGCCACAGCAGTTATCAATCCACGGAGTTCCAATTGATCTTTAAAGAAAAGAGTGTAGGGTGTCTAAGCTGTGACAGCACTTGAGACAGAAATAAGTTCTTAGGCTAAATTTGAAACAGATGCAGACTTAATCCACCTTCTTATATTCTCATCTCATCCTCCCACTGACCCACTTCGTCAACGGGTCTTTGCTCACTCTTTGACAAGTTGAGCCAGCCATGTTTCTACCATTGGGTTACCTCAAGCCCAGCTCACGCACCGAGCCTGCACATCATCGGCAATCTCTGTAGCATTCCGTACTCTCTAACTGCCTACTCACGATCCAACAACAGTATTGGTGACTCCTAATAAGCGCTATTGCCGATCACTGTTAAATTCCCGTGGTTGGTTAGCAATCTGGGGGAGGTGATCGGCCTTTTTACCTCATTTAAGGCATACTTTGGCCGTTTATGGTTCGAACATAGACGAGCAGGGACAATGACTAGGGGATCCGTGCGTCGAGATCCCGTACCTGTCACCTATAGTCGGTATTGATCGGCTTAATGTCTCAGATGTTCTCCTATTTGGGGCATTTTCTATCTAACCGCGCGGCTTTTCGCTTAATATTCGAATGGCGGGGTGGCTATTGTCGAGAGTGAGAGCAAATGAAAATTAATAAGTATTGACTACAGAGTTACAGTAGCATACAGCAAGTCTACTATTAATTAAGTGGCGTGGTTATTTGCATCTAGGTAAAAAAAAGGCCTGGTGGGATAAGCCAGAGCCATTTATGGCAGACCAAAAGGAACAGACCGGTCATCGGCACACCAAAACGGGGGGTAGAGGAGGATCAACGATTGTTGGAGTAGGATTCAACTATTCCTCGGAGCGATTGGTCTTGATGAAGTCCCCCACACTTTGAAGCAGTTGCTCGAGATTTGAATCGTCATCACCGAGAGACAATGCAAAGTCAGTAGCAGTACCTGCCTCTGGCTCATCACTAGTACTACTATTATTGACATGCTCATTAGCAGCTTTTTCGGGCACAGGATGGTCACTAGACGTAGAGGAGACAGATTCATCCTTATGCAAATGCACCTGCTCAGGTACCTTGACATTACCAGAGTGGGTCTTTTGTACAGATTCTACCGTTCGATCTGGCAGGACATCCTCATTGTGTTTGTTTGAGCCATGATCAATAGAATCTGACAGCTGACGTGGTTCAGGGGTAGCGGTATCGGAATCTGGCCCCGAGGCCTGCTGTGAAGCGGTGCGCCCAGGTATAGAATCCGGTGGCTGGGTAGATTTACTATCCCTAGGATTCTTAGCGTTACTGGCGTTTCGTATACCAGATCCATCGACTGTCTGCTCGGTATTAGACCCCTCCGCATCACGCGATCTGAGAGATGTCTCCTGAGTACCAAAAGATAGACCAGCGGGCTCTAAACTACTGGAGGAAGGTGGGAGCGGTGATGGCTCTGAAGCACCGGTGGAGGAACTGACTGCTGACACAGTAGTGGCTGCAGCAGTCCCTGAAGGCTGAGAACCAATCTTTGTACTTGCGACATATGGTGAATCACTGGTAGCGGTAGCTGCTGGACTGCCTTCACCACTAAGTTCAGTAATCACCTGGCCACGCTTCTTGAATCTGCGAACATCACCTGTAACATAATGTAAAACCGGAGGAATAGACTGCCCATTTTTTATATATGACACCTTGAGGTTGCGCGCTTTATCTTTGAGTTGAACCTGGGTGCGGTCCTTTAAAACTTCTGAGATTGTACCTCCAGCGCCGTGTAATTCCAAAATTTGACTCCAATAGGGACCCTGTACCTTCTCCATGCCATGTAGCAACGCCTCCTCTTCCTCCTTAGACCAGTGCCTTCTAGAGTATGGCTTGACAGAAGTAGAATATACAGGCGAATAATAGATCTGCTCGTTCCCTTCATCATCGAGACTACCTGTTTTGGACTGATTGATCGATCCCGCTCCAGGAGAAGAATTACTCTGTGGTGTCCTAGGTTGATTAGCGTTGTATTCGGTTTTGATTTTCGTCACCTCGGTCATTTCGACGTCGTTCGATTCTCTAGTAGAGCCACTTTCAGTCCCTGTAAAAGACGGGCTTAAGGAAGTATTGGTATTAGGGTTGGTTGGATTATTAGGTGGAGTTGATCCAGAGCCTGTTACAGCTTCACCGCTGCCGCCATATCGTGAGCTCCATGAATACTGACCATAAGGATAGCTGCTATGTTCATGACTCGGTGTCATCACTGCGGGATAAATATTAAGCGCTTGCACATTAAAGATTGTCGACGCATTCTTGCTAACATATTCACAAACATCCCGTACAAAAGCAAGCCAATCGTATTTCGATGCTAATTCGTCAGTTGAGCTACAATTTGCAAGGTTTTCTGACCGGCTCCTGCATCTAGTAACAAAATCCGCCTCGTTAGGAGTAAGTGAGGAAGCATGTTGACGGCGAGTTAGCAAAGACTGTTCAATGTCACCTGGGAAAACCTCCCCAAGTATATCCTGTACAGATTCCGTAGTGATTTCAGACTCCTTTCTCGTTCTCATTGCTGATATAAAAGCTTGAGTCTTGAGTTCTAAGTATAAGGCTCCGTGGACCTTAAGCAGACGGCCATTCTCAACCAAAAAGGTATCAAGAAAGTGCTTGTTCAGATGGAAAAACCCAACTTTAAGGGCTCCTAATACTGAAGAGACAAAGGTAGCCAGGTTTGTCCTTTGAAGAACAGCTCTCTGTCGTTTGGACCGACACAAATTCTCTCCAACATTCTCAGGAGTCAGGAACGGTTCATCTGTGTATATCTGTTTAGCTTGAGTAAGAAGCTGAAGAAGACTAGAAAACGCAAGGCCATCAGGGGACGCAGGCTCAGTGATTGCTGCAAGTAAATGCTCCTGTGGCTGAGCAATGGTTCGCAGAATCTGAGTTGACAAATTGTCTAGGACCGGTAGTGAATGAACCCTACTTGCGAATAATGGATCTGTTCTCAAAGGAATCCCAGTTGAATGTGCAGCATTGAGAGGCTGTTGTTGGTGCGGATTTAATACAGAGTGTGTTGACTGGGCAGGCTGTGAAACATTACTAGAACCTTGAATAGCCCTAGATTTAGATTCTGCTCTGGGAGAACCTTGAGTGAGGCCCGAATCGGTAGTGACTGCAGCAGACTGAGAATCATTGTGTGACTTTGTCTGCAGCTTTGCTTGGGTCTGCTCTTGCGGGGACGTCTGTGATTGCAATTGAGAACTGGGCTGAGGTATAGATGGTGACTGTGGCTCTGTAGATGGAGTTTCTTCGATTGATGGCTCAAGGTCTACTGGTTTGGTGGCCTTAGGTGATCTCTGAACGTTTGTATCCTGTTGAAGCACATGTGGCTGACCATTAGAGACCTTCTTGACTTCAGTCTTTTGACTAAGCGAAACATTCACATCAACTCCACGCTCACGTTCATTATCCTGGTTTTGGGTATCACTAACACCCTCAGATCTAGTAGACCTATCATATCGTGATTCTGATACCTTCTCTAGGTGCTGGGCTAAGAACTGCAATTGTTCATCATCTTCCAGCTCCAACAGACTACTATCATCGAAATTGGCATCGTCATCATCACTGTAATCATTGGTATCGTTGGATTCGTTGACTTCATTAGCATTAACATTCGTATCCTGGTTGTTTATATTGTATCCAGAGCTTTCGCCCGAGATCGTGGATCGTACTTCTTCATGATCAGTAGCCTTTTTGACTCGTTTGCTGGAAAGGTCAAAGTCTCTCAACTCGGCGCTTTCACCAGAACCTTCGGCATCATCATCGTGAGGCCTCTTAGTATTCTGGCTCACCTTGTCTGAATTCACTACTGATCCTTCAATCCCTCCAGGGCCGTTCCCGGACTGGTCTGGCATGTCCACTATCTGGGTTCAATCAATAATCTACTTGATAAGGTGACACGTTAGGGTTCAGGTGTGAAAAATTTAGGGCTTCGAGCCGCAAACAAAGGGTTGTTATGATGGAGGGTCCGGTGGTAGGGCACAATCCCAAGAAGATTCTATATGTGGGTTAGGGTTATTAACATTTTTGGTTGGGTTGTTTCACGGTGGGCAACAGTTCATTGGCCACTACTGATAACTAAGGAGTTTAGATTGATTAGGATTATATAGAAGGGGGTTTGATAAAAGAGAGTTTGTGGACAAGACCAGGACAAAGTTCTGGCTGAGGACGTGGTAAGACAGAAAGCTGATGAGAGCCTAGAACCGTTCGAGTGTTTCGATAGCTGGAGCCTACTGTTTGGCTTCGATCAATCAGCAAACTGAAGGGTTCATAAAGCGTTCAGCTTGAGCTAAACACACGATCTACAAGTAACTACAAGCTGCTGGTCCAGAAGCCATTAACTCACCATGTATTATGTTAAAAGGGCGATTTATGGCCCAGACTCTCAAGAACAACGAAGAAAATGTAATTCACTAATCCGACAGAATCAACGAGAGATTGATAAGGTACTAAGTGGACTCCACACATCCGAACAAAAGACCAAGACGATGATCCGAGGTGCAGCTCGACGAAATGACTCAAAATCTGCTCGAATGCTAGCGAAAGAGATAGTGCTGGTAAAGAAAGAGCGCACACGGTTACACAAGGCTAAAGCCCAACTGAATTCTGTGTCATTACAAGTAAATGAAGCGTTTGCTCTTCGTAAATTGGAGAATACCATGAAGTCTTCCACTGGGGTGATGAAAGAGGTAAACTCGCTAGTGAGACTGCCCGAAATCTCCGGAACTATGACTCAGCTGAGTGAAGAGTTGATGAAGTCTGGAATTATTGAGGAGATGGTGACTGATACTCTAGACATGATAGACGAGGGCGAGGAATTGGAGTCGGAAGCTGAAGAGGAAATTGATCAAATCTTGTCCGAAGTCACCGGTGGTAAGCTTGGGACTGCTGGTACGGTTCCTCAAGCACCGCTTGTGGCTCCTGAGCCTGAGGTGGCAGTTGAGGAGCCGGAAGAGGAGGATGCTGAGATGCTTAACAGTATGCGTGAGCGATTGAAAGCTCTACAGACATGATCCGAACTATACAGAGGCTTTTTCCTGGTATGCATAATATGACTGAGTCCATACAACTGGGCTACTGAGCTACTGAGCTACCGATATACCCTAGTTCACTATTAGCTAACCCTTCATTACGCCATAATTAGCTAACCATGCCATTTATACATTGGAGTATTGTTAGCTAACCATGCTATTCATATATTGACCAGCGCATTAACAAACATCTTTTGATTTACAAGATGTTTCTTCAACTAGTTATAGGAGGAGTCTCCAGTCTCCGTGAGATCCATCATGCCGTCACTATCTTGCTATTGCTATTGCTTTGCCAGTCTTTCCCTATCCCATTCAATGACTTCGTAAGCTAATGCATGAGCCGCACGTAATCGTGCATCCAACTGAGACATAATTGAATCAATTGGTAGATCGTTCAGTAATCTGGATGAAATGTTGAGCCAGTTTAAACGCAATATTTGAACTTGAACTGTCAATTCAATGGTTCATAGGTGAAACTTCATAGAGGAGAGGAATTTGTGACATCCAAAGGCTCAGAACTTTGTTATTTCGTGCGAAGTTCTCGCATTTGAAGCTTGATAGGTTTCAAAAATCAACATGTGCCCATTTGGGGCTGAAATTGGTTGGAGGAGGTTCACCGGTTAGAAGGTCAGCAAGCATTAAGCGTAAGATTAAGGGGTTAACAAGGTCTGATTAGCCCTTTAATGAGCTGGAATCAAAGCTCCGTTTCAGTCGGTTTACAAAGACCCTGATTCGAACAATCTAACCGTAGGTGTCAACGATGACGACGGTGATGGCGGATCCGTTTCCAAGCATGATGCCAGACGTGAGTTCAATGAACACTCGGGAGAAGATTGAACATGTTGAGAAGCTTAAGAAGGAGTCAGATGCTTTACGCTATCACATCTTGATGGATAAGCGACAAAAGTTGGATGCAAGCTGTAAGTAAGGTCTACAGAGGCTGAAGTATACGACAGTGATTGTGTATACACAAACACAAGCAACTCAAAGTTCTTCTCTAACTGTAGTAACGAAAATGGGACCTAAAGCTCATCCAATTGGCTCTCTCGATTTGAAAGCTAAATCGTTATTTCGTGGTCATATAGGAAAGGTGTATGGAGTGAAACTTACCCATGACGATCAATATCTTATATCAGTGGGCCAAGATGGGTTTGTACTAGTATGGGACGCCTATACCACAGCCAAGGTTGATATTCTTTCTTTAGAGGAATCTTGGGTGCTCACCGCAGGTATAAATTCAATGGCAGGACTAGTAGCTACCGGAGGCTTTGATAATGCGGTATCGCTCTATAATGTTTTGGACTCTCCTATCCTTAGTGACATGCCTCCACCGCTCATGTCGGATTACAATGGTATACGCAGTCGTAATCGCAACAGCAGTCTCCCTCACGGCATGTCGAGCAATCGGTCTCCTCAGCATATCTTCAGAGGTCATCATGGGTTCATTACTGATATCGAATTTGTGTCCGATGCAATAGTGGCTTCGACATCGGCTGACCTCACTCTCAGAACTTGGAACGTTAATACTGGCGATCAAGTGCAGGAGTACCGAGACCATCTTGGTGATGTCAATGATATGGCAGTGAGTCCGGGAAATTGTAATCTGGTAGTAACTGGGTCCGCTGATAGTATGGTTAAAGTATGGGACCTGCGAGCTAAGCCGGCTAGATCTCAGCAAACGTTTGTGGCATCTCATGAAGTTAACGTAGTTGACTTCTTTCCAGATGGCAATGCAGTGTGTACTGGTGGCGAGGATGGAAGTGCCAGGATCTTTGACCTACGGAGTGACTGTATTTTGGGGACTTACGAATTACCTTTCCAATCACCAGAACATCAGGCGGTATCATCCATAAAATTCACTCCCTCTGGTAGATTGTTGCTAGCTGGCTATAGAGACGGTACCTGGGGCTCTTATGACAGTCTTACCGGTCAGTATAGTGGTAATCATATTAGCCACACTCATGAAATCACGTCCATCCAAGTAACGAAAGATGGCAGTCGAATATATACCAGTTCATGGGATTCTACATTGAGATCATGGGAGCCCTAGATGGCATGATCCTGGCTAGTCTGTTACAATGATGGGGTGAGGAATTAGAGAGAAACAGCTAACAGAACAGCAATTAAATACATGACTACGCTAATACGCTACATGGACGCCTACTTGACACTCACCATCAATCTTCGTCTACACAGCCACTCGCTTCTTCACATAATCCCATAGGCTCTTCAGTAGTGAATCTGGCAGAGTATATAAATCCATATGGAACTCACCCTCATCCACATCATTCTTGATATACATGTCCGGAGTCTTGTTATCACTCACCATCTGTACCACTCCTAGCAAATCATCCTCTGAAAGCTTCTGTAAACCGTCAGCAAGCTTCTCAAGATCAATTGACGCCTTCTCAAATGTCTTAGTTCGTTTAGACGCAACCTTAGGCTCAGGTTCAACTGCACCCTTACGCTTGTCACCAGGCTGAGCCGACGCGACTCCTGAAGCCCCAGGAGCATTATATCCTGGTACTGGGCCAGATTCGGTCAGCAATTTGGCCAGGTTAGGACGATTAGTTGGCAGCTGAATGTCGTGTGTGACAATATACTCATTTTGAGCAAAGTTTAGATCATGACCAATTGTGGTCTCACCCCCTCGGTCAGCATAATGTAGCACAATGCCCATGTCGAATTCTCCCCATCCCTCCTCTTCGATTTTGAAAGGAGGCTTCTTAGTAACAAGGGTAGGGTTCTTGAATGTAGGGTGCAACTTATAAGTGACCTTATCGAAGATGTTAGCGGGTATGTCTACCTCGTTAGGGCCTACTAGGTAGATTCTGATGGACCATCGTCTCATTGGGAACCCTTCGGCTGCCGGCTCCACATCTTCCATAACATCCTGCCGGGTGATTATTTTAATCGTTCTTTGCACCGTCTAGATAGTTAGTATATGTGAACTAAAAAGAAAAAAAAAAGAGGTTTTTTGAACCATCATGTGAAGTATCGTTATTAGCATCAACGTTGTAGGCACAGCTGTACACACATATCAGTGAAAAGCTAAGCTGAACTGCTCCAGGATATGTATAGTATGAACATTTCAGCCTGAACTTCGCCAAGACATTTAAATGGTCAATAATGAAAATAAAAATAGACAAGGAGCATGGTAGTCAATCAGGTAGCGTATATCCAATATACCCTGAGGTGTGATGTCCAGGAACGTTTTACGCCAATCATCCTGTGCCTTGCTTTGAGCCCTTTACTGTGTCTGTGTACTGTGTACTGTGTTCTGTACCATAACTATGGTGGGGGTGTATACAAAAGGACACCAAAAACAAATCACAAATATTCACAAATCAGTGAAGACCTGCAATAAAATATATACATCTGGTACCCTCTATTCCACAATCGTCATCCTTTTTTCAAAACTAGCTACTTACCTCTGGCATCTTGCACGTCTATTTTGTCTCGACTCTCCTGCCCACGCTGTGCGTTCACTACACCCTTTGAATTTTACCAATTTCTGCGGCTGTGGCCGAGAATGGCGTTCGGCGGAGAGCATGGGTTAGGGCTTGTAATCGGAACTTACGACAACGACGACGACAACGATAAGATCAAGAGGGAGCTTGAACAGTTTGATAATAGGTGGTGGTGGAACTGAATAAGGTGAATCGGATTGATTGCAGGCCTTTATATTGTTTTTTCTGAATTGTAGCTGTAAAATCACAAGTGTGAGCATCTTGGTTGAATAATAGGTGTATAGTAAAGCTATATGGAAGCTAATTAGTCGCCTTAGACACATCAATTGTGGAGTCAGTAGAGATAATTATAATCAACTCGTACTCATAGACATAACGAACAAGCCAAAACCAGAATAGCAGCTACTAACGATCTTTGTAGTCGTGGAATATGAATAGCTGTAAATTGACCACTGGAGCTTGCAGTATGCTCAGTCGTTTTTAAACTAGAATTTGGTGATAGAGAGATATCAGGCTGAATGGCAGCTATTCCAACATGATTGATGAGAATTTGGGAGCGGTGAGGTTCCAATGAATGTAAATTTACCTGTCGCTTCGAGGGTATTATCACCGTACTGTATTTATTATCAGCATCGTGATTATAATTGCCATTCTCATGTAGCATAATCAAATGATCCATTTTGTTTTGATTATATCTAGCGGATGCAATACTGACCGGCCCCCTATAAGAATGATAATTGGACTCCCAATTAGCGACATAATCATAAAGACTAGGAGGTGAGCTGACCTCGGCCTTAATACAAACTAGCAGAAATAGTAGCAAAGCCAACATAGGGAGGATAAATTATACCTCTTTCGTATTCAGCAATTATATAACTGTCGCTTGAAAAACTTGGGAATAAATAAATAAAAATAGCTAACTTTAAATGCCGACCTCACCACAGGTCAGAAATGTATCAATGCTAAAGGGCCATTGTATTTTGTCAGAAATAGTACTAGTTAGTACTAAATCAGAGATGCTACCAATCAGAACCACAAGGTATAAAGAGCCTATTTTCAAATCATTATCACAGCCCTAACTTGTCCCGAATCTTGCCTCCAATCTGTGAGTATACTCCAGCCTCAATACCATCTCCAGTTGCTATCGGTTTACCTTGATCTGAACTGGTGCAGATATCCGTCGATAAGGGTATGCTGCCGAGTATGTTGATATTTTTTTGTTGGGCCAGCTTTAGTGCTCCATCATTACCAAAAATATGAGACTCATGATGACAGTTTGGGCATACGAACATGCTCATATTCTGCACCAACCCCAGAACTGGCACCTTTACGGTGTTGAACATTTGAATCCCCCTGACAGCATCAATTAAAGCAATATCTTGAGGAGTCGATACAATAACTGCACCATCTACCAAAACTTGCTGAGCCAACGTTAATTGTACATCACCAGTGCCTGGAGGTAAGTCTAATACAAGTACATCAAGTAGACCCCAGTCCACTTCAAATAAAAGTTGTTGAAGGGCTTTTTGAACCAACAAACCTCGCCAAGCAACCGCCTTGTTAGGATCCACTAAGAACCCCATTGACATTAGCTTGATACCATGATTCTGCATGGGAATTAACATTCCTGACTCATTAATTCTTGGTTCTCCTGAAAGATTGAACAGCTTCGGAACAGACGGACCAAAAATATCAACATCTAGAAGTCCAACCGAGAGTCCATCATTATACAATGACACCGCAACGTTGGCAGCAACAGTAGACTTTCCAACTCCTCCTTTAGCAGAAGAAACAACAATGACCTTTTTTACGTTATCAATTGGACGCTTAGACACCGTAGACTGGCCAGGGCGCCATCGGGGTGAAGATTTAGGAGACTGTCTTGGAAGGCCCTACAGTAAAAGAAAAGATTTGATTAGTATAATTATGAACAAGAAGAAAACAACAGCTGAAGGTAAGGGGCAACTAAATCACAGCAAACGCTTCACTTTAACGTACCAATGGATTCTCATGACCGGTGGAATATGCTCGCTTTGACCCAGGAACGGGCTGAGTCAACTGCTTAACGCAATTGACCACTACTGTTCTCGATGTTCTCCAATCTGACTCAATAGAGCCCCATGGAACCAGCTTCATTACTTTTGGTAATGAAAGCGTTTCCAAATCTGCACCCTTCTCAGCTACCAACCGACGGATCTGGGAAAGTACCTCATCTTCAGTAGCCATATCAACTCTATCTGCAAGCTCATCAAGAATTGCAATCTCCGCAGTCTCTTTCTCAACCAGGTCTTGACGTCCAGCTTTTGCATATTCTTCAGCGGACTTCGTACGCTTAGTGGACATTGACTTTACTACATCGTAAAATTTCATGTCAGTGGTTACAGCATCGGAGCTTTCAATGTTAGCATTTTTAACCTGGGACATGACAGCTCTAATGACAGTCTTTCGTACCGAATCTCCGTTCCTCATAGCATCTTTAAGAGACTCTCGCACTGCTTTCATTACTGGGGGCTCAGTGGCCATTGTACGCGCTGGCATCCTGGTCCAGGCCCCAGTGAGTGATCTAGGAGCAGACCTTGAGACTCCTTTCAAGAAATGGAGGCTAAACATCTTTGAATATGATCCCAGATACTCCAGCAAACTATGCAAGCTTCTTCAAACTCAACTCTCAGGACGTTTTAGATCATTCGAAAACCACCGAAGACTGAGGAGAAAAATGGCAAGGAAGAAAAACAAAAAAAACAAAAAACAAAAAAAATAAATGCTCCACTTTATAAGAGAGTCGAGATCGAATCCAGACTGGTGCGAAAATTTAACGTTTTTCTGATTAGATTAGTTCAGATCAGGGTCAACTAGCTCGCATTGACTCTGAAATAGCAGCGGTCGCCATCGAAATAAATGGCTCTCACGAGACTGATTTAGTATGACTATGCGAGTTCTAAAGGGCATAACCATAACTGGCTTGAATCGCTTTACTAGACCAAGATTGGGAAACCAGCCCTTTTGGAGAAGCTTGTCTACAATCTATGCACTTTCAACGCACCCAGGAAAAGCAGCAGTAGCAATTGTAAGGGTATCTGGTCCAGAATCTTTACAGGTATACCAGTCTCTCGCGAATACGTCAACAATTCCAAAGCCCAGGGTTAGCAGCTTGGTTTCACTATACACATCTGAAAACACATTACTAGATAGGGCACTGGCTTTGTATTTCAAGGGACCTCACTCATACACTGGGGAGGATATTTTGGAGCTGCATGTACACGGAGGCACAGCAATTGTAGATACAGTTCTGAAGACAATTGGATCCCTCAAGCTGAAAAATGGTGAGCAAGTGCGCTACGCCGAAGCGGGTGAGTTCACTCGCCGAGCTTTCACGAACCAGCGCTTAGATCTTACTGAAGTTGAAGGCATTCGAGATTTAATTGAAGCGGAGACTGAAGTCCAACGGCAAGCTGTAATTGATTCCGCTGGTGGACAGGCTAGAGAGATGTTTGATCAGTGGAGGGAAGCTATTATAAAACAGTCAGCACTACTTACCGCACTCATAGATTTTTCTGACGATAATGCAGATATCGGGGGCGATCTGGTTTCGAATGTGAAGCAAAATATTCAACAGCTTCTCCAAGAAATTTATCAGTTCCGAGATCGCATCAGATGTAGTGAAATTGTCTTTTCCGGAATTAAAATGGCGTTACTCGGTCCTCCTAATGCAGGTAAATCTTCTCTCCTGAATGTAATCGCAAATCGAGAAGTTGCAATTGTTAGCGATCTCGCCGGAACCACCAGGGATATTATTGAAGTTGGAATGAACATTGGAGGATACAAAGTATTGATCGCTGATACTGCTGGACTGAGGTCTTTAGAATCAATCTCAACCTCGCATTCCAAGAATGCAGGTACAGCCAGAAATGCCTACACGGACAAGGAAGATTCTCATTCGCAGATTGAGAGACTGGGCATTGAGAGAGCAAAGAGAAAATTCAAGATGGGTGATATAGTCATAGCAGTAATCCCGGCTGAAAAGAACTACCGTCACCACAATAAGAACCCATTAGTGGACGCAGAAATTAAAAACGAGATCAACGAGCTCCGGAAGACTCAAAAAGTACATATCGTTCTCAATAAGATTGACACAGTGGGTATAGCTGATCCTGTGCAACTTAGCGAAATCATTCAGGCCTATTCCACACAACTTCAAATTGATGAGCAGGACATAACTCCGGTTTCTTGTATCACCAAACTGGGAATTGATTTGTTGGTTGAAAAGATCTCGACTTCTTGCAAAAAACTGTCGCATTCCTTGTATGGACCACCAGTTGGAGCATCGCAGAGGATTCGCGATCTTCTAGACAAGGACGTCATACAAGGACTAGAAGCATTCCTAGACTGCGATGATGTTGTTGTTGCAGGGGCTGAACTCCAACTTGCAGTTGACGGAATTGGCAAAATTACTGGTCGTAGTGTAGGTATAGAAGAGATTTTAGGGGTTGTGTTCAGTACTTTTTGTGTAGGAAAGTAAAAAGATTGATGCATAAATGAAGACAATGCAAAGAATTAATAAACACTACTTGTATATATAACCAACTAAACTGTATGGTTTGACTAGATTGTATGCTTTGTCTCGTATGGGCACTGGGTAGTCCATTTCTAAGAAGATAACCAGACAAACTCCACACTTGGTTTGCTATATATCATTGGTTCTCCAGACAGTGGTATTGTGGAAATAAATAAGACCATGGTTAGACCTTAAGTCCAGTTAGGCTGGTAGTCAGCTAGAACTACCTTTTGGATGACTCTCGCTCCAGAAACTCCGCGAACAAGCCCATAAACCCTCCTGACGATGAGGTATCATCTAGGACTGACCCAGAAGCACCGGTACGTTTCGGAGAGTTGATACTAGTGGGCCCCTTGGGCGCGACGGCCCCGCGACTGAGTCCAGCCTGAATCTTTTGTTCGTCGTCCCACGCCAAATAATTGGCTATCAACTGAAGCACTTCAAACTTCTTAGTATCACCCCTGGGAATTGAAACAAACGATAGAATGAGATTAGATATCAATTGCTTGTCCACATGCTCGCCCTCGGAGTCTTTCTTAATCATGCGAAGAGCCTTAGTTAAATGCTCATTGAGAATAACTGCTTCATGTCGCAGCTTACCTACAAGCAGATTCTTTTCTTTAACCTCACCTTCAAAAGGCGACAATCGATCCACAGATGCTTCAAGTTCAGCGGCTTTTTCATCTTTTTCCTTATTTGCCTTTTCAGACTCCTCAAGCTTTTTGAGCACATTTTGGTTTGTGGTTTCCAATTCAGCCAACTTATTGGAAAAATCGAGAGACTTTAATTCCAATGCTTTCTGTAATTCTTCCACTCGCTTCTGAATCTCATCACGCTCCTGTCGGTACTTTTCCGCATAAGTCGTTTGCAATTGCACCTGCTCTTCTAAACTTGACAACTGCCCATCATTATTTTCACTTTGAGCACGTTCATTTAGAATCGCAACTTCCAAATCTCTACTAATTTTTCGGTATTTATCTCGATCATTGCTAAGCTTTCGATTTTCAGCAGCAAGTTCTGACTTTTCTTCATCCCATTTTGCCATAGCCGCTTGGAAATCAGTTCTTAGAGAAGACAGCTCATGAGAATTATGATCTGAATCCTTAGTTGAGATCACCAGTTCCTTCTGCAGAGCCTCAATTGTCTGTCGTAATGCTTCCTCCTCTTCCTCCATGCGTTTTACAGTTTCCCGACAGGTAGCCAGCTCAGCAGCATCAGTTTTAAGTCGTTCACCAAGCGTCGCTTTGATATGGGATACCTTTCCTAAAAGATCTTCATATTGCTCCTCTGCTTCTTCCTTCTCTCGCTCGGCATTCTCAGCTCGTTCAATGAGATCTTCTATATTTTGGTCAGATGTGGAGCCCGCCCTCTTCTCCTCTCCGTTGACACCAGTACTATCAGACTGACGAGATTTCAGAGAATTAATTTCTTTGGATTGAGATGTCTCCTTGATACTCATTTCTTCAATTTTAGCTCGCAACTCGACTATTTCCTGGCGATATGTTTCGATTTGCTCGTTGGACTCATTGACTTGGTTCCCTGGGCCCTTGAAAGTAGCTGACGTACTGCTCTCTCCAACCTTCCCCTTCAACGAGGAACCCTGTGAGTCTGAGGTAATTGGCTCAGTTACAAGACTCTCAGCTCCCGCTGTCCCTTCTACATCTACGTCTCCAACCTGCATCTCTTTGTGCTCACTCTGTCCATTCGATTCTGCACTTTCGGACCTTTCCCCTTTTTTTCCGTCATCTACACCATTGTCATCAGTGCCATCTACTGACTCCGGAACCGATACAGCAGCAGTTTCAGCGGACTCCTGAGTTCGATCTTGAGAACTATCGGTGGTAGCCCGGGGGCCTGTTTTGGGCTTTGACCCCCCTCCCTTCTTATTCTTTTTTGCCATAATCTTTGGCGACCGTGGATCATTCAACCTCGTACCTGCTTATTCTCTTGTATAGACTTCCTGTTCAGTCTGTTAACGTGTTCAAGAATTGACTGGTTTAAGCCGTACCTCTTGGAAAATTCAGCTCTCTTATGATGCAAAAGCCGCGTGCAGCTGGCCGCGCGCGTAGCTACGCGCTAAATAGATTAATACTCCGTGGTAATTTTGATGACAATTAATGCATGAGTTCGTAAGAATTAGAGTAACTAATTACGAGATTGGATCAATATACCTAGATTATTGGTTTGATTGTTAGTTGGAGTATATCTTTGGGTATCGAGTCATTGTTATAAGCTTTAACAGTTGTTTTGTGGCCAACTTGAGAGGTAGTAAATGAAGTCGTAGTTGTTTAATTGAACGTGGCTTGTATTAAGATGCCTGATATAAGGGATTTCTTCAGTGCCAAGGTATGTTAGGATATGTGCTTTAATGAGTTCTGCATAGTTCTCGAGCTAACTGTAGTCGAAACCAAATTCCGCTAGTGGAAACCAGAATCTAGCGAGAAGGCCGAAGCGTAACGTGGTTGAAGATGTGGATGCTGAGGATGAGATAAAGCCAGCATCTAAGCGAGCCAGATCGGAAGATTCGTCGAGAGATGAAAAGCTGGTTGAGACCACTGCTTCTGAATTCTTTTCCAAGAAGCGTGACGCTCCTAAGCGACAAGCGAGATCAGTGGTAACAAAGATTGAGATAGATGATTCTGACGACGATGAGGATTATAAACAGGAGTCGGACGATGATTATGGCATGGAAGAAGATGACAACGATGACGATGAAGAAGATGAAGAAGATGAAATCGTAGAAGTCTCACCACCACCACCCACTAGAACTTCTAGGTCCCGGGTTGCGAAAATAGAAACTCCGAGCCCCAAAAAACCTAAGAAAGAGGTTTCATCTCCAACTAATAAATCAGTTTCGAAGGTGACTCCCAAATCCTCACCTAAGAAGATCCAATTATCGTCAAAATTGCAGGATAAGACTGCTAAGGCAGCATCGTCAACTTCGACTTCGTTGCCATCAGCTTCAAGTACATCTACGTTGTCTGCTGAAGAAGTTCTAGCGTCAATTCCCGATGCAGTGCTACCAGATGTCGATGCAAGTGTTAAGCTCAATTTTCATCAGCTTAAAGCCAAGCAAGCAGAGATACCGGCACCAGGTGGTGAAGTTGAAATCCCAGAAGCCGCTGAAAACTGCTTGGTAGGTTTGACATTTGTTTTCACAGGAATCATGCCAAATCTCACTCGAGAAGCCGGTCAGGATCTTGTGAAAAGGTATGGAGGCAAAGTAACTTCGGCACCGTCCAGGAATACCTCGTGCGTTGTGTTAGGTGAAGAAGCTGGTCCCAAGAAAATAGCTAT
Source organism: Blastobotrys americanus (assembly GCA_003705795.3). NCBI lineage: Eukaryota > Fungi > Ascomycota > Dipodascomycetes > Dipodascales > Trichomonascaceae > Blastobotrys > Blastobotrys americanus. Next base: position 157,270 of record PPJN03000020.1, on the reverse strand, counting down.
TATCAAGGAAAAGAAGATCAAAGCGATTGATGAAGCGGGATTCTTGAAATTGCTTGCTCTTATGCCTGCGAATGGGGGTGGAGGTGAACTGGCTCAGAAAGCTATGGAAAAAAAGGAAAAGGAAGATGCAAAAGCACAGCAAGATGCAGAAGAAATGGCTCGTCAACTTGATGAAAAGGAGACGAAAGAACTTGCACTTGCAGCGGCAAACGCTGCTAAGTCAGCTGGCGATTCCAAATCTCGACATTCTACATCAGAATCAGAGCCAGTGGCCACTGCTGCATCCCAACAGTTGTGGACTACAAAGTATGCTCCGACTTCATTGAATCATATTTGTGGTAACAAGGGTGCCATTGAAAAGCTCCAACGCTGGCTACTCAATTGGCGTAAGAGTGCCAAGTCGAATTTCAAATCTCCTGGCCCAGATGGTACTGGGATCTTTAGAGCTGCAATTGTACATGGCCCTCCAGGAATTGGGAAGACTACTGCAGCTCATCTGATTGCGGAGCTACAGGGATTTGATGTGATTGAGAATAATGCTTCGGACACTCGCTCAAAGAATATGCTGGCAAATAATGTGGGTAAAACACTTAACAACACTTCACTTGCTGGATATTTCACTGTCGATGGTACATCTGAAACCGTCAAATCGAAAACGAACGTGTGTCTGATTATGGATGAAGTGGACGGTATGTCTGCTGGTGACCGTGGTGGAGTAGGACAAATGGCGGCACTATGTAGAACTACTAACATCCCCATAATCCTCATTTGCAACGAGCGTTCTCTGCCGAAAATGCGACCTTTTGATCGGGTAACTCTAGATGTTCCATTCAGAAGACCAGATGTTACAGCGATTCGATCACGAATAATGACTATTTGTCACCGAGAGAAGATCAAAATCCCTCCACAGGTGATTGATCAGCTGGTAGCGTCTACCCATTCAGATATTCGCCAAGTTATTAACATGCTTTCGACATATTCAAGAACTGCCGCTACTATGGACTATGACCAGTCAAAGGAGCTTTCGAAGCAATGGGAGAAGAATACTATCCTGAAGCCCTTCGACATTGTCGCCAAAATGCTCTCAGGGATGACCTTTTCTCCCTCCAGTGGCATGAATCTTAATGATAAGATTGAACTTTATTTCCACGATCACGATTTCGCTCCACTAATGGTGCAGGAGAATTACTTGAATACTGCTCCAAGATTGGGAGCATCACAGAAAGAACATCTGGATTTGGTAGCTAAGGCAGCAGAGTCAATTTCAGATGGAGATCTGACAGATAAGATGATCCATGGCACCCAACAGCAGTGGAGCCTGATGCCACTGCATGCTGTGCTGTCGACAGTACGACCGTCTTCGTTCATAGCCGGTCAAGGCAAAGGACGGTACAACTTCTCATCATTTCTGGGTCAGAATTCGAAGGGATCTAAGAACTTTCGACAGTTGCAGGAGATTGCTTCCCATATGAGATTGCGAATCTCGGGGGATAAGTCTGAAGTTCGCATGCAGTATCTTCCATTACTTACTGAGAAGGTTCTGGGACCTCTGCTTGAGGAAGGCAGTGAGGGGGTTGGAGAGGTAATTGAAACTATGGACTCATATTTTCTTACAAAGGATGATTGGGATATGATTATGGAGCTTGGAGTGGGGCAGAATACTGGAGAATCCCGTGCCAAGATGCTGCCGACTGCAGTCAAAACAGCATTCACTAGAAAGTACAATTCTAGTGACCATCCAGTTCCATTTATGAAGTCTGCCCAAGCAATGGCGGCCAAAAAGGCTGCACCAGTAGACAAGCCTGATCTTGAGGATGCAATTGAACAAGAGCCGGAGCCTGAAGCAGAAGATAATGAAAAGGATGAAGATGAGGACATTACAAAGGATAAGTATATCAAGGTTGCAAAGCCCAAGGGCAAGGGCAAGGCAAAAGCAGCATCAAAGAGTAAAGGTAAGAAAAAGACGTGATTTTGTTCCCATGCATAGTCTCACGCTCTTTTTTTTTTTTTTCTTTTTTAATCATTCGTTAGTAAATAGTATTGGTAGAATTAGATTCTTGCATCTTTCATTATTTATTGTGCACACTTTCATTCTTCATTATTCCTTGATCCTCGATGTCGCGATAAGGAGTCATCACGCGCCTTCATATGCGCAATCATACGCCAATTTCATTTCTTCAATCGTCGCACCTTTACTTCCAGCTCTTTTGACCACTCGTCAACTTCGCGGCAAACATCCTCTAAAAAGTCCACATGAGTACTAATAGCTTTGACTTGGTTCATGTACTGGTGGATTTCAGTCTTAGCAGACTCAATTGATTCCCGATCTCGATCCAGCGCGGCCGCAGCATCTGTGTAGTTCATATATTTGTTAGTAGCGTTGATGTTTATCCGTTCACACATCTCCAGACTGCCAACCGTAACATCGGTGTCTGCATCTACAAGCTGCTGAAATGCAGTATAAGCTTGACTAACGCTCATTTCATGCAACAACCGGATTAAAAATTTACTATTAGGTACACCCTTTGATTCTCGGGCGTCACTAACTGATAGTTAATTTAGCTTAGAACCTTCCTCACACTATCGTCGGCCCATTAGCGGTTGTCGGAAGAGGGCTTCTAGCAGCCGTATATGCATCAAGTCTGGCCCGATCGTTTTCGTGGTGAACAAGGATTTGATGACAGAACCTTGCTGACGAGTAGCAAAGACCACTATATTTTCTATTTTCTGCACTAGAAAGCGACCAGTGTTAAATATTTGATAATTTGGGAATTCAAGTTATCTGGAATTTGTGCTTTAAAAGGCTCTATCTGGTCCAAGTAACTTAGTAGAGTCGTAGAGTGGCTCGGGAAATGCACCCTTGGACTACATCATCAGGGGTGCGCTCAGAATCTGAGAGAACTAAGGATATTAGTGTTTAAGATTCAAAGGAGAGGTTAATATTGGGCAGAACTGGAAAGTCATAACAGTACTAATCAATAGATATACCCAAGTTTTCAAAGGAAGAGTGAAACTAGAGTGTTGACGACGCGAAAGGGGAACAGTGGTCACGTTGTAAAAGGCGAGGATAAGAAGACGAAAGAGAATCTGTGTTTTGTTCTGTCCGCTTCAGTTATTACTGGCATTGAATTCCCACTATCTTATTGCATAATAATTTCTACAGATCACACCGCATTCCACTTTGTTGCTTCTCCGTTGAAAAAAAATATATATTGGAATAATGTCCGCTCCACCCATTATCCGGCCTCCATCTGGGTCACAGAACAGTCGCATCAAGCTGCCTACGCTTATGATTCCATCTTCACCACGATCTGGAGCAGTTGAAGCTCCAGCTGACGATACGGACGTGGAAATGGGAGCAGGATCATCGTTGAGTGTCCCTTACTCCTCCCACGAAGCACCACTATCGGCTCGATCGACGATTCTGTCAGCAGAGATTCTTGCCGCAGTAGGTGAACCTACTGAAACCTATGCATTAGGCGGTCACCGCCGAGACGGATCATCTTCCTCACTAACATCGAATTCTCATAATAATCCATCGCCCCCGCCTTGGTCTCAGTCACAATCGCAACCTCAACTGCAACTGCAAACTCAGTCCCAAACTCTGTCACCATATGCTAACAGTCAAGGAGAACAAACCTTGCAACCTCAGTTGCCTGTGGTAGTTCAATCCATTCCACAAGAGCTAACATACCCTGATGTAGAAGGGCTGGATGAAGAAGGTTGGAGGGCAGTAGCTCGTGCAGGTGAGATCCAGGAGTTGGGTAGATTAGGCGAGGGTATTGGAGGCTCAGTCACGCGATGTAAGCTTCTTAAAGGGAACATGGTGTTTGCACTAAAAGAGATCACCACAAATCCTAACCCTGATTTGCAAAAGCAGATATTACGAGAGCTGCAGTTTAACCAGTCCTGTTCTTCTCCTCACATTGTAAAGTATTACGGTACTTTTCTCTCTGAGGGAACGGGTAATATTTTTATTGCTATGGAATACTGTGGAGGTGGTTCATTAGATGCAATTTACAAACGTGTGAAATCTCGAGGGGGTAGGATGGGCGAGAAGGTATTGGGCAAAATTGCGGATGGAGTGTTGAATGGATTATCTTACCTCCATGAACGTAGAATTATTCATCGAGATATTAAACCGCAAAACATTTTGCTGGACTCAGTGGGACAAGTTAAGTTATGTGACTTTGGTGTATCTGGAGAGGTGGTTAATTCTTTGGCAACCACCTTCACCGGCACTTCATACTACATGGCACCAGAGCGAATTCAAGGACAGCCTTATACAGTCACATCTGATGTGTGGTCGCTTGGAGTGACAATTATGGAGGTTGCGCAACATCGATTTCCATTTCTATCGGATGACTCTGAGGCGCCACTGATGCCTATTGAGCTGCTGACCTTTATAGTGAATATGCCCGCTCCCGAGCTCCAAGATGAACCAACAGAAGGCATTTCTTGGACACGAAGCTTCCGCCATTTCCTCGGAGCTTGCATGGAGAAAGATCCCAAAAAACGAGCGTCTCCTAGACAGATGCTTGGACATCCATGGCTCACGGGCTTGAGAAATAGAAATGTCAATATGGCAAAATTCGTACAGCAGTGTTGGATATAAAAACCCAGACTCTGTCATTTACGTTTTGAAATATCCCTCAAAGCATCAAAAAAGAAGGGTTAAACATGTTACCTTCTATTAACATCACCATTTAGGTCTATTGAAATAATGGCTAACGCTCCTTATGCATGCTGGCTTTATTTACTTTGATTCTTACACTCTTTTTCATGATATAATATCTATAACGAATTACCCCACATGCTTTTGCTATATTATTTTGTAACATGTGCCCATATCTTCAGTAGTCGTCAATCATAGTTAGTATTAACGTGCCTCAATTCAACTCCAAGTCTCCTGTAGGTATCTCCCCTTGTTTTCCATCTTCTTCACATAATTCTGAGCTTCATCGTCAGTAGTTTCTAGAGCTTTCTTAACAATTTCTACTAATGTAATTCGTACTTCTCGAGGCATCCTCCCAGAGGACCCACAAAGATACACGACTGCATTCTGCTCAACAATTGCTTTGCCTATCATCTCACGATGTTCATATAGACGATTCTGGACGTATCCTCCATTCTCCCTGGAGAAGGCTGTTATTACTTTGAGGGTACCAGCAGCGGTCGGCTCAATCCAATCCTTCTCGAAAATGAAATCTTTATCTTTGTAACGGCAACCAAAAAACAGGTACATCTCTCCAGGGATTCCGCATGCAAATCTGGTAAGAATTAGACTTCTCACTGGCGCTACACCAGTTCCGGGGGAGATTAAAATGATTGGCGCGCTTTCACTTTGACCATCGGCAGATGAACTACTAATTGGCAATGGGGATGGGTGAAGCGTAAATGGGATGTTGTCTCCAGGATTCAACCCTTGAATCCAACGAGTACATACACCTCGACGGATCCTACGCAAAACAGTCTTATACTTGACAATTGCAACTGCTAGTTCTATCCGTAACGGTTCCGCATCTGAGCTGGAGTCAGACGCAGAAGCAATTGAAAACAGACGGGGATGAAGAGTAGGAATGATGTCAAGGAGGTAGTCAATCGGTATCTTCAGAGAATCAAATTCTAGCACAGTTTCAAGAATCGATCTTCGAGGTCTGTTCGCGTAGTCATACAGATCCTGAAGTCCTTCAATGGTAGAAAATTCTTGAAGCCTCTCTTTTTCACGCTCGTCCGAGGCAAAATGCCAAACAGATGTAAAAAAACTGCGACGAGGAATGCTGGTGATATCTAAATGATATAAAAGCAATGATCGAAGAGTTAACGGCTTAACCAATCCTCCAGGAACAGCACTAGTAAACTCTTCATTGACAGTGATTGGGTAATCGCATATCTCAGAGAGCCCTTGATGTTTTAAGAACAGATCGACCTCTGCGTAATCATTAGTAGGGTAGAGAGCAACCGTATCACCAGGATCGTATTCTAAACCAGAGTCTGAAGAGTCGAATTTGAGATGTCTAATATCCTGGAAATGATTTTCAGCAGTGATCCGCCCATTAGCAGTTACAATTCCAGTACTAACGTTTGGTCTGGTCATGGAAAGGTCCTTAATCGTCTCAGGGTCTCTCTTAAGGCGATCAGAGAGAATCTCCAACCGGTAGGTTGGGTCTAGTAACACATTTTCATCATACTCTTTTCGGCCATCCAGAGGAAACAATTCACGAAGTCCCTCGCTGGCAATGTTGAGCCAAGCATCAAAATTTTCATCGACTCCTTCGGCACTCTGCTCGTCACCCTCTCCTCTGTCACAAATCTCTCTTCCTCCTAATTGGCGCAACCTATTGTGAATCTTTCGAATAGCCCAATTATACCTGGGATAGCTGGAATCACCCAGACCAAAAGTGGAGAACCTGATTCCTGACAGAAACGTGGGTGGTAGCTTTTTTCTCAGCATTTGTTTCCATAAGCTCTGAGCGTTTCGAGGAAGCTCGCCTTGCCCAGTAGTAGAGCAGATAAATATCAACATCCTATACGATATTAAATCAAGCAAGGTACAGTCATTCATCTTTCGAACCTTAACATCATCAATCCGTAATCTCTGACATTTTTTGGCCACCAGTTGAGCATAATCCTGAGAGTTTCCTGTCTCAGTACCAAACAAGATAAGAACTGAGCCAGCTTCGGAAATCAGGTCGTCAGCTTCAGACATTGCGCTGATCTGGTTCAGACAAAAGGAAATTGGGGTTTATCACACCAAATAACCACGATTAAAGGGTCATAGCCCCAATCACAAACTTCAACCACTCCAATTTGAAGTTAAAACCTAGCTCTGAGTAATCTGGTGCCCACTGAGTGTTAAGTTTGGGAAACAAAATTAGGATCGACTGTGGACTGACAGTGCCTGGAAACAACGAGAGTATTATGGACACTCAATCCACAAATTTCCCCAAAGATTCAAGTCAATACAGTCGCAGTCGATGTGTGTTTCTGACAACGGCAGCAGAATTGAATTGTGTAGAGTTCGGCTACTTCACTTTTGTCACCCAATTTTCTAGATCTCTAAGACCACTTCTAGCTCCGACATGGCCCGATATCGGTATGAAAATATTAACCGTGAAAAATTAGATCCGATATTGGTGTCGAACTTGCCATCGTACATGACAAGCAAAGGGGTATAACTGACAAGTAACACTTTGCTAGGATATTCGAGGAACATTTTCAAAATTGTAGACTATAATCAGATTGATTTGTGACTGCAACCATCAGGTTAAACAGAACCATTTGATAAAAGCTAAAAAAACAAGATGCTTCGATCAGTGGCGCAGAGAGCACCAGTACGAGCATCGGTGAAAGTAGCATCTTCCGTCAACACTCGAGCTATGCTTGCCCGTCCTGCGCTAAGTGTGTCTAATATGTTGCAGACGTCGCCCAGCTGGTCGTTGTATCGTGGCAACGTTCAATCAAGAAGATCCTACTCGGACAAGACAGAGGACAAGCCTAAGGCGGGAGAAGATACTGGTGCTGCAACCGAAGAATCCACTAAGAACGGTGAAGCAAAAGAAGGCTCTGAAGATGAAGCTGATGGACTATCTGCAGAAGCAAGAGAATGGAAGACTAAATATGAGGCCAAGGATAAGGAGTGTGTGGTCTATAAAGACAAGTTTGCGAGAACCGTTGCCGATTTCAGAAACCTTCAAGAAAGCACCAAGAGAGAGATCCAAAAGGCAAAGGACTTTGCTTTGCAGAAGTTTGCCCGAGATTTATTGGAGCCTCTTGATAATTTCGATAGGGCACTATCCGCTGTTCCTGAGGATAAGCGTGCTGACTCTGAGAGCCATAAAGACCTCGCGGACTTGTATGCTGGCATTAAGATGACCCAAGACGTGTTTGAAAAGACTTTGGCTCGCCATGGGTTAGCAAAAATTGATCCTATAGGAGAAAAGTTTGATCCTAACGTTCATGAAGCGACGTTCGAGGTTCCTCAACCTGATAAGGAACCAGGAACCGTATTCCATGTTCAACAGAATGGATATTCTCTTAATGGACGTGTTCTCCGAGCAGCTAAGGTCGGCGTGGTCAAGAGTGCCTAAAGATCGTAACCTGGTGTTACCTGCTGATTCAAGAACGTCATAATGCTTAAAGCTCGAGAAAACCTATCTATATATATTCTACTTTGTAAATATTACCACATCATACCTCACGATGTCATGTAAAGATATATATATATACATAAATGTGGGCTTATCATCAGGTTGAACAGGTCCAGATATGAGAACATCATTATGGGCTAGGAAATTGATGATTCTAGTGATAGCGTTTTCTGAATTATCTTATAGCAGAATTCTGGCTCTTACTATAGTCAAATACATTGAGTTAGCCTATTTACAAAAACAGAATATTAACGAGGACACACTATAGCCTATCAATAGTCAACCAATCTGACCGACCAAAGAAAGATCAGCTGAAGTTGGTTATCCATTCCATCTATCTATCGCAATTCAATGGGATATCGACCTTTGACGATCTTCAAAATTTCTGTCTGAAGCGCATTAATCTCTGCGTTGGTTAGTGACCGATCCATGGCCTGATAATTTATTCGGTAACACTGAGACTTGCGACCAGTGTTTGGGTGAATGAATTCATCAATCAGGGACACGTTTTCAACCAAATCACCTGCCACCGCTCGAATAATTTCCATGAGATCATTCATATGAATAACTTCTTCCTTGGACTGTTCAGGTAACCAGAAAGCAACATCTCGAAGAGTTCCCGGATATTTTGAGAAGGGCTTATAGCTAGTGACCCGTCCTTCAGAAAACTGGTCGATGAATCGTGAGTCTTTGGTCCAGAATAATCGAATATCAGGAATTCCAAACAAAATCATGGCCGCTCGTTCCAATCCAATACCAAATGCCCATCCAATCTTATCCCCCTGGCCAGCATTTTTGAGAACATAATCTCTTACAACACCACATCCACACATTTCCAACCACTCACCCTTCCACCAAATCTCAATTTCCCATGACGGTGCAGTCCAAGGGAAATACGCTTCGATCCATCGAGCTCGGATCGGTTGAAGAAGATCTGGATCAGTAGATCCAGCTTTTATAGCTGCTTCCTTTGCAGTTTGAAAAATATGGCCCATAATTAGCTCAATCGTCCGCTTCAGATGATCTCCAATGAGCTTAGCTTCCATATCTGTCATTGACTGTTGTTTGGGGTTTGACTGAGCATCGAATGGTGGATGGGGGTCTTCAACAATGATTCCAGACGATGGAAGCTCATCTAAATCTTTCTGGATCCGTTCTAACAAATCGGGCCCTCTTTCCCATACTCTTGCACCTTCCATTTGATGAAATCCAGGATAATGAGTGCGGTCAATGGTGTCTCTACGATAAACATCGGCAGAGATAAGATATCCTGGGGTCGGAGAGGTCTGAAAGCATTCGTGTTCATGAGCGGATGTATGAGTTCGCAGCAGTGTATCTTTGTTGATATAGTATGTGTCAGTTTTGGACCTCCCCGGATGATCTTGAGGGAACCCCAAATTGTCAAAGTTTTTGGCGGTAGAAACCACTGGTTCGAAATCGTTATAGAATGTGTAGCCCAGGTTGGAAATTCGCTGTTCCACAAGTTCTCGTATAATGCCTACGGGGTGATTTGGGTCCTTATGGAGCTTTCTGCCTAACAATTGGACAATTGCTGGTGGTAAATTTGTCCACTCGTCCATTGGGTAGTCATTACCAAGTACCGAGATCGTCTGGCTTTTAGTACCACTAGCCCCATCGCTATTTCGCAGGCTAAGCCTTGAGCTAAATAGTCTAGCTGGTTGAATGCTAGCCACAACTGGCTTGGCAGTTCTGGTAATTTGTTTCGCCACCAGCATCTACTGTATCTATTTCCAGGAAAGAAAATCAGAAAATAGCTCCCAGTTGGTTCTTTTATGACCCTTCGGTGATTATCTCCCTATGCTGCCCTCCAGCTTGCCCGTGTAAATTTCACTCCGTCTCACGGTCTCCACTGTTAGTGCGCAGCTGGAGTCTATGGTGAGGCTGTCGAATCGGAGAGTGAAAATTTCAGCGAATCGAGAACGACGGTGACGAATGAAACAATCTAGACTAACGCTCCTTTGGTCGATTCGACGGTAAAAGTACATTTGACCACATGTTTTTTCGTCTATTTGGATCAAGCAGCAATGCTGTAGGATCTCTTCCCAGATTTTTGGCATCACGGCCGACTTTGAGACCTCAGTTCTCAGTGCCCCCGACTCATACACTAGGCCTCCGTCTAAAGCATGAATACCTTCCACGGTTCAAGAAGGTTCGAAAGGCACAAAAGGGACGAGTTCCAGTGCGAACGGGAGGATCAATCAAGGGATCCACATTAGGATTTGGTATCTATGGTATGCGACTGAAGTCTGTCGGAGTACGGTTATCTGCTATACAATTAAAAGAGGCTGATATATCATTGATGAGAGCTCTACGACCAGTTAAGGGCAAGCTGATTCGAAGAATGCATACTAATATTGCGGTCTGTACTAAGGGTAATGAGACTCGTATGGGTAAGGGAAAGGGAGCATTTGACTACTGGGCTACTCGTGTACCAACAGGAAAGGTTATTTTCGAGATTGTTGGAGATCATGTCCATGAACAGTTAGCTAAGGATGCGGTACGAATTGCTGGTGACAAGCTACCAGGAATCTACGAGTTCATCAAGCGGGGTGAATACAAGCCGAAGGCAGGGTTTGAAGAGGTTGAATTTCCAGAGCCTGTCAATTACCGGGCACTTCTTCGACAGAATCCTACTAAACAGTATGCTAATATGTTGAAATCTAAGCAACCGGAGATTAGGAAGTACTCTCGCCGATAGAGCAAATGTATATAAGACAAAGCATGAACATAGTTAGTTGAATCTCACAAACTGCAAATGATTGTTTCTATTGTATGATCGTTGTCATTCAGAATACCGCTCTGGTTTTCTTAGTTCAGGCCTCTTCTAATGTTCTCATAACCTTTGCAGTAAATGCTTCTAAATGGAAAATGGCCTTACTTCCCAATTTCAACCTATGATCAAATGTAGCAGCATAATCAATCACATGAGCACTGGTAGACCCGTCAAGTCTAGAGAACAACGCAAAGGCAAGAGTCTTAAGTATGACTTGAGGAGGAATGCAGTGAGACAGGAGTTCATAGAATGTGGTTCTCGCTGCCATCAGCCGACTCACCGAATGTTGAGCTACAATATCATCTGCGAGCTTATTAATAACAAACTCCCAGTCGGGGGGTGGAATAGGAGTATGAGTGTCGATTCGCTCATTTTGGGCATACATTGCTTCGAAAATCAGTAATGCTTTTCGCAAATTGCGACCAGATGCAGTGGAAATGTTAAGAAAGATTTCAGATTGCTCCTCAGATGATTTCGGTAGCTCAACCTTTTCTTTCTTGGCTATTTTGGCTAAGACCTTTGTAATATCATCTCGTTCAGGTGCCCCTACTCGCACTAACAATGTTCGAGACCGAATAGGTCCAATGATATTTGAAGTGGTATCAGCAAGAAGAATGAGTCGAAGATTAGGGGAATATTTTTCCATAGTTCGTCTGAGAGCGGACTGAGCATCTCTAGTTAAAGAATCGGCCTCATTAATCACCACTACCTTAAATTTCTTCTTCGCCGACACATCCACCTGCTGAGTTTGGGCTATTTCCTTTAATAAATCTTGAATGACCACTCGATCTTGATTACCCATATCAGAAGGTGTAATTTCCATGTGATTCACTGACGATACAATGTTGAATTCGACCTTTCGAGAACCCGCTTGGAAGATTCGCGCATCGATCTTAATCTTTTCAGTTCCTGGGCCGTATAGCTGTCGTAAAATGGCCATCACTCGGGTCTTCTTACCAGCTCCTGAAGGTCCATACATTAGTACGTGTGGGAAATCACCACTTGAGGCCAAAGCCTTTAACCGTCGCGTTAATTGATCATTATAATCAAGATCTTCCAAAGTTTTTGGTCGATGTTTATCAACCCAGAGCGACATGATCAAACTGAACCAATCCAAATAAGTATTAAAGTCAGCAGTCCCTGCAAGTATACAGGATCCTTGAACTATAGTGTACAGTAATACTCAATGTGTTGTCTAACTAATATATAATGAGTAGGACATCGTATATTAATTTATTTCGCGCCACGCGTGATAATATTAGTACGGCGGAGAGTACAACACCGCGCGCGCGCGCTACAGCCAAGCTGGTTGAGCTTAAGAGCAAGGTGTATAGTTATATATGAAAGGTTGTACAGAAGATCAGTACAGTCAATTATAGGAGCACTTTAGATATTCACATGATTAGAGATGCATCTAGATACTAAACTTATCAGCAGACCAATTTCAATCTGCTTCAATAGTAGCCTTGCCTATTTTCTTCGTCTAACCGACCCAACCTTGTTCGCGGCCCTTGGAACCTTCTTCTTATCGACTACAGATTCAATTGGTTGCTCAGATGGTTGTTCAGATGTACCAAGTACTTGCCCCCCTAAAGGATTGGTCTTGCCCGTGACCTTGTAATACAGTGCAGCAGGCCATTGGTAGAGGATTGTACTTTTCCAACTGGGAAGTGGAATATCTTCCAATCGTAACGGGTACTCAGTTGAATTATCAATAAGATTGACATGTCCCTCCGGATAGACCATAAATACCTTACCATTTGGAAGACTGACCTTTCGCTGGGAGGTAGGAATTCCACCAGGCCATGCTGTTTGTTTCGCTTCTGCAATCACTGAGCTCATGTGATTACGATGTTGAACGGCAGTCAGACGTAAAAACCAATACTGGGCAAATGATGCTAGGAAGACCAAGAAAACTGACACCATACCAAGTCCTGGTCGGAACCTTGTGTAATAGTAATCAGTCCCCTTCCATCTAGGGAACCCATTCTTCAAGTAAAAATCATACCTGTCTCTACCTGGACCTCGAAGAATCTTCACCACCAACCCCAATCTAGTAAACTTCTCTGATGCTGACTTGGAGGGATTTTTATCAGGATGGATCTTTTGGGATAGCCTTCGATACGCTTTTGCAATGTCGGCATCAGTGGCTGAGGGCTTAAGCTTGAGCCAATCGTAGAAAGTCACGTCGGAACCCAAGTCTTTTTGAACCGCGTCACGGAGGGAAAAGATTTCACGATCCTCAGGGCTCCAAGCAGCCGACAGTAGTGCTAGTGACGAAATTACGATCACTAATATTGCTGGCAACCTCATTGTGATCTCTATAGATCTCTCCTCTTTAAAACAGATCAACCGACTACAGATTGCTGGCTACAATAGAGTGAAAAATGTATCCTACCAAGTATCATACAAATCATGTCGGTCGTTCCAGCCAGCACAGCCAGCACCCAGAGTGCAGCCTGGAGACCTGCCAAGGGAACTGCCAGGAAAGGCAGGAAAGGCAGCCGGAAGAGGCAGCTGGGAAGGAGGCAGTTGGGAGGAGGCCGTGGGGGAAGCTTCAAGGAAGGACGTTTAGTCATGAAAATAGCAGCTGGTGTTTGTTACAGCTATGGAATCTAATTTAATACCCTGGTATGCTGATCTTCAAGTACTGAAAGCTACCCAATTGAACATGCCCCAATATTTGGACGCCTACCATTGATGATGCCACCTCTAGGATGCCATTCCGGCGGGAAAGTCTTTAAACTCACCCCATCAATTTTGACTCATTATGGCTACCACTCCAGCCCGGCACGTACATAGCCATTGTTATATCCGCTCGATACCTCTCACACTTATGCCCGCTTCCCATATTCTTCCATGGCCAGTCCCATAGCTTTGCGTCGATCAGCCACAAATGAATCTTCCCCCACTTGCCCATCGTGTTGTCTTCCAGGCATGCTTAATGATCTGGGGGAAAGCGGCGGTGCAGCTACCGAACCATGGGCAATGGTCGCAGTAGTCGAATGATCACAATGATCGCAATGATCGCAATGATCGCAACGGTCATATTCACAAATGATTGTCGCAGTAGACATGAGCTGATTAGCCAGCACTAGATCGCGACGAACATTCAGCTAGCCATTGGACACTGAGCTGATCACCTGAGCATTGAGCTTAGATACACTTCTCCACCTTTTTAGCCTTGCAGTGATTTACCCGACAATGGTAGCGACGGTCTCTTCCTAACCTGGTTCCACCGGCTAAATTTGATCAACTGAGGGGTTGAAGTGGGATAAGCGGTGAGAAGGAGAATATAAGTAATACAATTGCAACGATACACCAGATTAGAACCAAGATCTGTGAATCCGCCGTTATCATCATGCCTGAATTTGAAAAAGAGCTGTCCCAGGAAGTGGAACATGCTCCCCAAGTCAAAGACGGCGTAGGTGCATCTAAAGCCCAAGCGTCTCATGCTGAATACGCGGGGGGTCAAGAAGAGGTGGACGAATTGGCAATTCGAAATGAAATTAACGCAAACATTTACGCCAGAATTCGTAACCCTCTAGCAGGAATTCCTCGTGATATGCTACTACGGCAAGTGGCTGGGTTTGCTCGCGATGAAGGTCTGGAGGATTCATTAGATGACCTCAAAAAGGGAGCGCTGGTAGCTCAAGATCCTTCCCAATTTGAAACTCTGGATGCGCTCACAGAGGAAGAGAAGGTCGCACTCAGAAACGAGATAGCCCACAAATGGTCCCAACCCAGGGCTCTGTATTTCACTATCATCCTTTGCTCAATTGGGGCTTGCGTCCAGGGTTGGGATCAAACTGGATCCAACGGTGCAAACCTGTCATTCCCAATTGAATTCAAAATCAATCCGGAACCCGGTACTCCGAACTATAATCGAAACAATTGGATTGTAGGGTTGGTTAACTCCGGTCCTTATCTTTGTACTGCTGTGCTATCATGTTGGCTGTCAGATCCTATCAATCACTACTTGGGTAGAAGAGGAACTCTCTTCATAGCCGCAATCTTCTGTGTGCTTGCGCCCCTGGGTTCTGCATTCACTAAGAACTGGCATCAATTGTTCGTGTGCAGACTTCTGTTAGGGTTTGGGGTAGGGTTCAAACAAGTGACTGCACCAGTATATGCTGCAGAGAATGCACCTGCTATTATCCGAGGCGCCTTAGTCATGTCCTGGCAGATGTGGACTGCATTTGGAATATTCTTGGGATTTACTGCTAACCTGGTTCTTTTCAAAGCAGGAAAGATTGCTTGGAGATTACAACTTGGATCGGCCCTGGTCCCCGCGATTCCCCTGTTAATTCTTGTCTATTTCTGTCCTGAATCCCCGCGTTGGCTTATGAAAAAGGGCCGATATAAGCAAGCTTATGCTTCTCTACTCCAACTTCGTCATCACAG
Source organism: Blastobotrys americanus (assembly GCA_003705795.3). Lineage (NCBI taxonomy): Eukaryota > Fungi > Ascomycota > Dipodascomycetes > Dipodascales > Trichomonascaceae > Blastobotrys > Blastobotrys americanus. Next base: position 141,922 of record PPJN03000020.1, on the reverse strand, counting down.
GATCCAGGCAGCTCGAGATCTCTATTACATCCACCGGCAGTTGTTTGAAGAGTCTGTTGCCATTGGTGAATCAACGTATCTAAAGCGGTTTGCTGAAATCTTCACCGTTCCCCGTATCCGAAGAGCTTCTCTAGCTGCGTTCGTGGCCATGATGGCTCAACAAATGTGTGGGATCAATATTATTTCCTTCTTTTCTTCGTCAATCTTTACCAGTGCTGGTGCATCTGAGCTCTCAGCATTATTTGCTTCTTGGGGGTTTGGCTTGATTAACTTCGTTTTTGCATGGCCCGCAATTTGGACCATTGATACTTTTGGTAGACGCTCACTACTTCTGTTCACCTTCCCTAACATGATGTGGACTTTATTGGCAGCAGGATTTTGTTTCTGGATCCCTGAAGGTTCTCGAGCTCATCTGGGTCTAATTGCATTCTTCATTTATTTGTTTTCTGCTTTCTATTCCCCAGGAGAAGGCCCTGTCCCCTACACCTACTCAGCAGAGGTCTTTCCATTGTCTCATCGTGAGGTTGGAATGGCATTTGCTGTCGGCATCAACAACTTATTTGGTTTCCTCCTGTCATTGACCTTTTTCAGGATTGAAGCTGTTTTCACGGTTCAAGGTGCATTTGGATTCTATGCTGGTCTTAACCTTCTCGCATTCTTCATGATTTTCCTATGGATGCCCGAGACTAAGCAAAGGACATTGGAAGAGCTTGATTATGTGTTTGGTGTTCCAACTCATAAGCATGTTAATTACCAGGTATCGAAGGCACTCCCATATTTCATAAGGCGATGGGTCCTCAGAGATAAGACTGCTCGTTTGGAGCCACTGTACCATCTTGAGAAAGTTAGTGGAGCTCGAGAATCTGAGGCTGTTCAGGTTGTGGATTGACTGGGTTAATCCGGCTAATGGTAGGCCAATTTGTCGATAATGTGAAGTTTTGTGCCTCCCCTTTTAATTTTTTGGTAGTAATGTGTTTCCGTATTCTTCTTGAAAGCTTCTTTTTAAATCTTTTCCCTAGCCAAGCTAAGCTATGTCTTTTCTTAATCAGTGCCCAATCAACATTTTGCTTTCAATAATTGCTTGCATGTCCTGATTTCATGTCTTCACCCTATTATTTCTGTTTCGTAATCATTTATTGCAACGCAACCCATCTATCGTCTCTAGGAGGAGCTGTCAGTTCCCCTACTTGTAATAGCTTGCGTTTCTCTTGTGATAGACGATTCCTCAAACAAGCCAATCTAGCATATAATTCCAGCACCGTATTCTCCCAAGTATACCTCGAACAAGATTGTGCAACTCGTGCGCTCCAGTGATACGATTGAACCAACGAGCTTGCAACATCATCGAATCCCACAGTATTGTCTGTGCCGGTTTCTGGTAAGGAGTCTGAAAGCACCAATCGAGATGCTACTATCAACGCCAGTCTAGCCTGGGCTAAACCTACGAATCCTTGGAATAAGTATTGATACTTCTGATCAACTTGGTTACAGTTCAGCTGATTGCGTAGCTGAGCCAATGAAGCCTGTAGAAGCTCTTTAGAGTACCGGTCTACCACCTGAAAAAGGCGGAGACGAGCATTACCCAGGCACAGGTATATAAAATGGTGTATCGCAAACGCATGATCTTCTGGGGCTTCGTCAAGCGAATATACGCTAAACTCATCTAAACGCTTGCGTAAAGAATCAATAAGAGCCTTAGGGACTGCACGCTTAGAGGCGTAAACAACCTTGGAAAATATATCTCGGCACAGCTTAATCATGGATAGCACTGCTCGATCAGTGTGAACTCCATTGCGCTCTCCAGCGTTAGTTAATGGTCCAATCTCTAAAACGGTATCACAAAAATCAAGATTGACATGAAACGGAACGCCCACTTCCAAGCTTATGAAACTATCAAGGAACACAACATGTGCCCAAATTTGACGATGAAGGTCCCGAGGCAGCTGTGACGTCGCTTCACGGCGATTTATCATAGATGGATCTCTATGTAGACCAATTGCATAGGCCGCATTCACTGTGATGCTAGTTAATAGTGTGCTGGGTGGATGGCGTTCGAAAACATATTCGTACACCGACAAGAAGTAGCTCAATTGGACAAACGCTGCGCTTGATTGAGAGTAGGTGTTCGTTCGTCTAACAACTGGCATAAGTAAGCAATATATATCCACTCCAAAATAAGGGTTCGACACTTCACTCTCAGACACAGTGGTCCTAAGGTTCTCTTTCATTGCGTCGTAACTAGGATAATCCCGTTCCAATACGTCTAGAGCCATCTGGCAGACTAAAAGAATCAGGCACACCTTATGAACTTGAGTCATTGTAAGAGTCAATGGCCCCTTGTTCTTATCATCACCATGTACCGACTGATTAAGATGATGAGTTACGTAAAGAGCATTAACTTCGGTCAATATTTGACCGAGGTCTTCAGCGGTAGTACAGTGGAAAATCGAGTTGATCCTATCAAGAAAAATAGTGTGCAAATGATCTGATAGTTTGGCTCCGGGTAGGAAACTCAAAAGCTCGTTCCATCCTGTATTTGGTAAGGTTCTACTCAATTTGGTAAGCCTCGACAGTACGTCGTCAATGCGCTGAAGTTTCGAATCATCCCTTGAGGATGGCAGATCCCGCTTTAGTTTAGTAATCATGTTTTGGCATTCTGCTTCGAACCCAACATCTCCCGCCCGACATACTTTCTCGCTACTCCCTGGAGCATAAAAGGAAGGGGAATCGGGTCCATTGTAAAAAAGCGTGGGCTGAAAAACTCCATTAATCTGGTCTAACTCACTTGTATCGACATCTTCGGGTGGGTGCTTTTTGTATGTATTTCGAAGTTTCTCTTCAACCGAAGCTAGACGATCTTGAAGGGCAGATATGGTACTGTCCCGATTGGAAGACGGAAAGCTTTTACTAGTAGTATTCGTTTCAGAAGCTCCAGGAGTGTATGCACCACCCGTTGGTTCGGTCTCTCCCTCTCCTGTTCCTGATATCCTTGGGATACTTGTTTGTTCTAATACTTGGTTCTTGACGGTGAGAGTGACAGTCTTTTCATCCTGTTTGTCTTTACGAGAGAATGAAGTCTCCGGGGTCATATCCGACATTGTGCGAGATTCGTATTGACACACTGCAGTCATTCTTAATTGACGACATGAGGCGCATGGAAGTTGTCGGTCACACTTCAGTTTCCTATACCTGCATACGTTACAGGAAATGGGCACCCTACGGCGGCGCTTTCGTGTTCGAACATCTTTGGAGTCTATGGCTGCTGCTGAAGGGCTGCCTACTGATGATGTCTCGGCATCCTCCAATGCAGATGCAGCAACTGGTAAACGAGTAGTCAAATCATGTTCTTCTTTGGTCTTTTCATCCTGAGAGCTTGAGCCAATGCTGACAGAATTATCGTTCGCGGTGGAACTCAAGAAGTCAGAAACCTGATTGATAGACACTTGGAGCCTCTGAGACGCCAATTTCTGAGAAGCCTCGGCATATGTATCTGTAGGAGTACCTGATACAGGCTCAGATGGTGCTGCTACGGTAGAAGCAATGCTACCAGGACCAGATACACCATTTGCTTCACCTTCCATTACGGAATGTCGATCGCATACCACAACTCCTAGGGTATAGAGTTGATTAGGTGGCAGTCAGTAGTGTTAAGATATAACAGTAGCTGCGTTGACAACTCAGGAATGGGATAATCCCGCGAAATCTCACCTAGGATAGTTCAGTATTCAATACTCCGAATTTTTTCGTTCTTTTTTGTTTTTTTCTTTCTTCAAACACACCTTGCTCAAGTCTCTCGTTCGCACAAAGATTGCAAATTAACAGAGAGTGTATCTAAATAATCGGGAACTCGTGTAGATAAATAGTATCTGTATGTAACCATCCGATTTTATGTGCTACCTTGCTGTCTGAGCCAGAATTCGTCTCCAATTATCTGCTCAACCTGATAGTGGGTTTGGTTCAACAAACACACTCAGTTAATTTTAGCTATATTCCGTTAACTCCGTGTAAGTCCGCCTTACGCCGTCCAATTATGGAAATAAGAGCAACTCTGACGTCACACGGCATCAAGTGTCCAAGTTACGCTGTGGAAGAATAGATGGAGTACAGGCACCACGGATGGACAACAAACGATCGAAAGGTCTTGGAGCAAGGCTATAGACGCTATTGATTATGATAAGCTCTTATTCGTCGTGTTTTGCCTGATTAATCAGGTGCTTGTCAACATCCTAGTGGTCTTGTGACAGCCGTATTGATCAAGACTGATGATATCATTAGACAGAACAAGCGGACATCTGCAGCAGGAAGAGTGCGAGTCTCACCAACTATGGCTGTTCTTGCCATCATTGTTTTCTAGAGTACCATGAGCATGGCGTGTATAATTTGGAGACCATAAACTGTATATCAATGATGAACCGGTATGTTCCATTTCTCAGGCTTTCAATCACTAGGTTATCCCCCCCCCCTCTAGCACTGTCACTGATAGGTAACTCCCCTTCTTGATCATACATATTTTAATACTCCACTACTTTAGGCAAGGACCATTGAGGTGACGAGGAACAGCCGAATAATTATGATGTCAATTCTAAACCAAGGCGGTAGTTTCACATAGGGAAATTTGAGTTGCTGGGGTATGAAATTAGTAAAGTAATCGATGTAATTAACTAGATCATCAAGTCGATTACCAGTTGATACGTAATATGTAGCTTTTGACCTGGATTACCTCATCCTAAGATCGTTTAGTTGAGAGGCCATCTCCTGCGCTACTGCTGCTTTACCTTCGCCCCTCGCTTTCTCTGTACTATTGCCGGTGTCTCACATTCTCACTGCCATCATTTACGGATACTGACGGACTCCTGGCATCACCGTTGAATCTACTTTACCAGCTTGAAGGTATTGTCGGTACTCAATAACGGCTTGATCTCAAGCAAGAGGTATTAGAAGTTGTTCTTAATGTGTATCAAATAAATATAGCATCTTTACTCCTTACTCTGACTCCCCTGCTGCTCCTGCTCTAATCCTACTCCCCTACCCTTACTTCCCCTACTCTTACTTCCCCTACTCTTACTTCCCCTACTCTTACTTCCCCTACTCTTACTTCCCCTACTCTTACTTCCCCTACTCTTACTTCCCCTACCCTTACTCCCCTCTGTTCCTGTTGTTCCCAACTGCGCCCTACTCCTGCTGTTCCCAACTCTTTCTTACTCCTATTACTGCCTACTGCTGCCTGCTCTCTAGTGTTCCTTGTTTCTTCCGGCACCCCACTCTTCTACTGATTGACTTTCGTACCACTTGCTTCTCCTACTGCGCTCCCGCATTCCCATCGATCACATTCCATCAATCAGCCAATCCTTTTGAAACCATTCCCGCCCAATCTATTGATCGATTGCCAGCTACTTTACGTCAGAGCTTCACCGTGCAGTTGTTTTCGTATAAAAATATATCTACTCTTTCTTGTGTCTTTCTCCTCCTACATCTCGTTCGTTCTCTTCTGCTGCGCGTTCGTCCTGTTATGCCTCCCAGGCCAGCCTACTCGTACGCTCCCTACCTACTCTCCGTCCCGTTTGCTTGTGGCCCTCTCTCATCTCCCTCCTGCATGTACTATCCCTGGTAGTGTCAGCTGCATTCTAGGGCCATTTTGCCCCTTTTCTCTCTCTAAGGGGTAACCGTAAACAGCCTCATTGGGGATACGCGTACCAGCACAAATAATACTACCAGGCGGTTCAAAGGTTTACAAGGTAACCACCGCAGAACCTTTAACACTGGGTACTCCACTGGACACGAGTGGGACCAGGATATTGAGCGAGTAGAGAAGTCGAGGTGGCACTTGAGCTTTGTGGCACAAACATCCAGTTGGTTTGTTTGTGGTATAGACACGACTCGACGACAGTGAGACACACGAACGTGTTGTTCGACTACCTTTTGAGGCAGCGTTATACTTTTGCCGGTGACTAGTGGTGTAAGACAGTACATATCGTGGTTCAAGGTACGGACTTTATTGTTGTGATTTGAGGTTCTTACCATTTGGGAACTAGGAACTGGATTAAGGACATTGTCAGCACTTTAGGGTGATTAAGTTTGAGAATTCTAGGACTAGCTCTTGCTTGGTGGAAAAGACTTTGGTACAAGACAACCCCTTTATAGATTTTTTGGTGGTAATTTTTTTTTTTTTTTTTGAAGTGCCTGTGGTTTTCGCGGTCTTTTTGAAACGAAGAGAAGAAAGGACAGTCAAATCAGGTTAACTGAAATTCTATTAATATAGTTGCATTGGGATAGTTCACATTTGGAAAGACTTCTCAAAGAATTTTGCAGTTGTTGGTTCATCCCTTTTTCTCTCTCTCTCGTTCACTGATATATCCGAGGGTCTAGGTTCATACAGGAATGATGGAGTCATCAGAAGTTGTACCTCCGGCTCATCTTCGCCCTCCAACACCTCCGCGTGTATCTTCTAGGCTATCTCAGTCGGCTAAACTTGGAAACTCCCTTTCAAAAAGATCTCATCGTGAAGTGAGGTTTGGCGACTATGTACTAGGATCAACCTTGGGCCAAGGAGAGTTTGGCAAAGTCAAGTTGGGCTGGAGAAAAGATGGCAAAATGCCCGAACAAGTGGCAATCAAACTGATCCGTAAAGATACGGTACCGCCAAAATCTTCTCGTGAAATCAAGGTATTTCGAGAAATTAATGCTCTTAAAATCCTCACCCATCCTAATATTGTTCGACTCGAGCAGGTCATTCAGAATGACAAATACATAGGAATCGTGCTCGAATATGCTTCTGGAGGTGAGTTGTTTGATCACATCCTTAATCATCGGTACTTGAAAGATTCAGTAGCGTGTGGGCTCTTTTCTCAGTTGGTTTCAGGCGTTCATTACCTTCATTCCAAAGGTATTGTTCATCGGGACCTCAAACTCGAGAATCTTCTTTTAGACAAACATAAGAACATCATCATTACCGACTTTGGGTTCGCGAATTCTTTCAAGGCATCTCCCGATGGTAAAATCTTTGACCTTATGAGCACTTCATGTGGATCCCCTTGCTACGCTGCCCCTGAGCTCGTGGTATCAGATCAAAAGTATGTAGGTCAAAAGGTAGACGTATGGTCTTGTGGTGTCATTCTTTACGCGATGCTAGCAGGCTACCTTCCCTTTGACGATGATCCTGCCAATCCAGATGGTGACAACATCACTCAGTTGTATAAGTACATTACCACGACTCCCCTGACATTCCCCGAGTATGTTCAACCAATGCCACGGGATTTGCTGAGGAAAATTCTGGTCCCAGACCCAAACAAGCGAGTTGAACTATCTGCAGTACGTTCTCATCCTTGGCTTGCTACCCATGCCCACTTTCTATCTGTCACTCCTCAAGAATGGGATCGATCCTACTTGTCTAACTCGTCACAGAAATTGGCAGTTGCTCCTGCCACCGCCGCTACTACTACTACCGCAGCATCTGGAGCTACTGTAACCCGATCTCAGTCGGTTCAAGTCAATTCGAAAAGCCAGCGTACCCCAGATCAGTTCAAAGCATCTTACTACCGTCCTATTTCCGGAAATTATCATCATATTGCCTCATCCTCAACTAATCTGCCTGGGGCGCTTGCTCAGGACTCTCGCCAACCCAATCCCCAGCAGTACCAAGCTCCTACTGCAGTAACTACCGCTGAAGGACACTCTCATCATGGACGCTCAAGTTCTATGGCAAATGTCACTGCGCCTTTGCCTCCTCCTAATCCTGTCGCTTCTACTGTTGATAACTATGCTGCTTCTTATCATTCACGAAGACATTCGGTGCAGGGTTCCTACTCGAAGGGTGTTACAAGGCCTCAATCCACCATGGATCGACGAGATGCATCTGCTCATCTTTCTGAGGAGATCGTGGAATCACTGGACATTTCTGAGAATAACGCTTCTGTTTCCAAAACAGCCAATTCCGACAGCTTCTCGAGTTCTAGTGTGGCTAGTGGTACTGCTTCCTCGTCCATACCCCCCATATCCGAGCACAGTTCTGGTTTAACCACCTCATTGTCTCCTGAGATGTCCATTACTGAAGGCGTCAAACAAGTTAAGATCTCGAAACCTAGTACTACTGTCCGCTTACCAGGTGCTACTAGAAAACCCCGTCCTACATCCTTCCAGCCTACATCAGGTAGTGGTTTCCCTGTTAGCTCCACAGAGCGAGCTGCAATCGAAGCATTTTTGGCACCGAAGGAATACCACGAGAACAACTCCAGTCCCATGATTCATATTCCCATGTCCGAGCCTAGAGTCAGCCTTAACCATGGTTCCGCTCTTCCTGGGGAGATCAGTCGTCCGACATCATCTTTCAACCCCACTGCGATTGGTTTTAGTCAACTCACCCCTACAGACTCTGCTGTGGATACTAGCACTCAAACTTCGACCATTTCCACACCAGTACCTGAAACTGCCAACATGTCATCGGACACTTCTGATGTCAAGCCGCCAACTGAGAGTGCAAATGAGATTCAGGGTGGCCAAACTGTAGATTCTGCAAATGTTCTCAATTATGACAGCAGCGTTACTGGTTCCCAGGCCAATTCTATCAGCAGTGCTTTGAAGGAAACAGAGACGCGGAATGTCTCGACCGGTTCTACCAGTGACAAGAGTGTCAAGAGCTCTAGAGTGGCTGTGGAATCCAGGCAGCCCGAGGAGAAGAAGTCAGATTCAGCGCCTCTAAAAGAGTTACAGCCAGACTCGAAGCAACCAAATGAGTCAAAACCTAAGGAATCAAAATCCAAGGAATCGAAGCAACCCAAGGAATCGAAGCCTAAGGATACAAGTCAGCTTAAAGGATCAAAGCAACCTAAGGATTCAAAGGAATTTAAAGACTCTGTCAAGTCTAGATACAACAGTACCAGGCGCGGAAGTGATGGGCTTGGTCGCGTTAGCACAACTGGCACGAATGCTTCATCCGCTGGAACTCCTGACCGTCAATCAGTACGCTCTCATCGTCGAGCCGCCGCTAGTATCTCCTACGGTGCTGATAAGTTCTTCTCGAAATTACTAGGGAACTCTCCAAGTCGCAATTTGGAAGCAGATGGGTCTGTGACAAACCGTCGCCATTCAATGCTTCCAGTGAGCGGTCTCACTCGCAGTCCAAGTGCCTCAGTCACGTCAAAGGAACGCAAGCGATTCTCTCTGTTGGCCATGTCAACTGGAGGAAATTCCACTGTAGACTCGAGTTCGAAACCTGGAGACCTGATGTTTGTTGAGAAGCCAGCAGATACTGATACCAATATGAAATCCTCGACAGTAACTTCGGTTCGAAAGGTATTGGAGCCGACAGGTGAAGAGACCTTGAACCGTCAATCGAGAAACGAAAGGCAGAAGCAGAAGCCAGGAGCTAAGGAGTCGCAGAGTGCTGCAAGAAAGGTTGTCGAATTTTTCAAGCGAAGGTCCAGGTTGGTTTGAGTTCAGCACTAATGATTCTTGTTATTGTTTGTTTGTTTGTTTGGAATGCACTTTTTCAGTCCTGGTTCCTGCCACCACTTCTCTTATCTCGTTTATAATATCATTATTCTAATTTGTCTTTAATTTGTTTTAATATCTTGCCGGTGATACCATTTGTATAACATATCTTTCAGAGAAGCTAATTTGTTTTATAATATTGATTAATAGATGTAACTAAACGGTATTGTTTAGGAACATAACAACGTGTTCTAACCAAGATGAATGATACGGATTAAGAAATTTGTACTATTTAAACAGTCAATTTATGTACATTCCAGCGGCTAAGGTGCTGAATCTATGTTTGGTCGTATGAAGGTCGTGTCAATTGTTGGGTGAATACTAGAGAATCCGGTCCAGCTTGTTGTTGTCGCATAAACTCACCGACTTTCAAATTGGTCTTAAAATATTTGGAAACACAGCGATCGATGCATACGCTTTCTCCTTTATTTAAATCTTCTTCGCCATAGCGAGGAGGAATGCACTTAGATTTACAAGTCACCAGAAGTCTATGGTTAATATCTCTCTTCTCTACCTGACATATGTCTAGAGCTATCATCCTCTTCTACCTGGTACCCCTGTTTAATCAACTTTTTGAGCATATTAGCTCCAGTGCTGCTCCTTACTTACTTGTCGAATAAGGTCGCTAGAGACTCAAACTCGAGCTCAGCCATCTGCATTCGTTGTTCATCGATCTCTAGGGAGTTGACCCCCATCGAAAACAGAGACATTGCGCTGTTTATAATGTGTTATTTCTCCGACGCTTCTAGCATGGGTTTTAGTAAAACGATGAGTGGAAGTGTCGCATTTTCATTTTGGCGCCGCACCGCGATCGGCTCAGAATGGCAGAGTATAACAACAGGCGAACTATACCGAACATAAAGCTATGGAACTGAAGAGAGATATCATCTATTAAGATAGAATATACAATGATTAAAAAGGTTTCTCGGCCTATAATGTTAGTCTAAACATCAAAAATATATATATATCAAGCCCCATCTTAGTATAGCACTTGATAAATCAGGACAATCTCAGCTCAAACATCTACTAAGAATTGACTAAGATTTAGCTTGAATTTCACTCCACTCATTTACTTGCCTTCCACCAAGAACTAGTCTTGAATGCTTCTGGGGCAATTGCCTTGTCAGTCTGTTCCCTGTATTTTCCTGTTAATCGAAAATCTCGTTCCAACACTATTGTTAGTTAATAAATCAACAAAGCCACGAAGGCTAGGGAAACTATGGTCTAGGCACAACAAAACGAGAGCTATCCATATGATAGCTAAACCAATAGCTAAACCAATAATTAAACTGCTTTTAACGTACTCTGTCGTTCCCACTGGTCCATATCAAACCGGTCTCGTTTGCCATTGTTTCTGTAGGCATGGATTACATTCATTCCACCTCCTGCGATAGAGAGTAGCTATTTTGGTTAGACACCTCATTAATAAAATAAAATAGAAAAAAAATTCGTCTAAACATGTTCATTCTTCATAAACCACTTACTCCAAAGATAACGCCATAGGGTAACAGACCCTCAAAAGGAATCATCGTTATGTATCTGCTTCTTCAGCTGGCGTCGATAATTTCGCCTACTTCAAAACCGAGCAAAACTGATTGGTTAGGTTTAGAGAGGTAGGAGTCTGCACGGCTGAAGCAAACCTAAAGCGAGTCAATCGAGCTAGCATGATGATGATGCCCGGTGAGAACTTGAAATTGGGGAGAAGAAAGACTAGAGCCAGGTTAGCTACCTGTATCATTGTTAATAGTCATCGTATTACTCGCTATTTTATTCAAATCGTCACGACGTCACGAACCTTTATTTCGAAGCTTTACAGTATCAATTAGCACCGCATCTTTCAATCGCACAGCCGTACCTAAGCTAATGATATAACAGCCACTACTATCGAGCGGTGAAGGAGAGCCCATAGGAATGAATTGGATTCTGGACCAAATTTTAAGCGAAAGATCGTTCAAAGGCCAGCATTTTGACTAACAGAGCATGATATCCATTGCAATCATGGCGTCGTTTAGTTTTTATGGCTCACAAACGACCCTTTAAGTTCATACTAGCTCACTACAACAGAACAAAAAACGATAAAAAATGAATAATCATGACAACTCTATTGACACAATTGTATTAAATACAATAAAGGGACATGAAATGATCCGGTAACATCTTTTTCTCGGACCAGACATCGTTAATCACCTTCAACTAATATACTTGGTAATTAGATGTTGGATGGGTAAAGCATAATTCGGACAGAAGCACCGAAAGTCTTAGGAGGAAGATTCTTCTTGAAGTTGGCTCGAACAACGCCAGAGTTTCCATGAGATCGGGTGACCTTACCCCAAGTGACTCGGATCTTTGATCCACGAACCTCCTTCGAAGCTCGGTAGACGAACGCAACTCGCTTTCCGAGGTAGAACTGAGCCTCCTCAGGGGTGCTGACACCCTCGATCTTGATCAGAGATACATTAGGGTTATTGGTTCGCTTGGATCGCTGGTAGGAAAGGTGCTTGCCCTTCACGTACACTGAAATGTTAGTACTCTATACAATCACAACTATCAACAATCTCCAATATCAACCTCATCAACAAGCTGATAGAGATCAATACAGTCATTCAGATCGTATCATCTGTTTCTCTCTTCTTATCTTCACTTACGCCTGTGCGATTCAGTCATTTTCTTTGTTATATATGATGATGAAATGTAAAGTCTGATTGACTTTAATGTTTGATTTTCACCAAGGTATTCAACACTGCGTCGTCGAGTCGGAATGGTAGGTAAGAGTGGGTCGGTCCCGGTCTAAGCATTACTGTGACGTATATTTGGGACCGTGGTACTAAGAGAAATGGCTTGCCTTGTTAGGCAAGTGACCACTGATTGAGAGCAGAATGAGGTCACGCACGGCTGTTGTAGCCCTAATTTGCAGCCGCATATTGATATCGCTCAGTGCGCGGCGATCGTGAAAAATTTCGACACGGCTATGCGAATCCATCCATCTATATAAGAAGTTACAAATCCTCCAATTCTAATTTTTTTTTTCTTCAAGCGACGTACTTCATAGGATCATTTCTATAGGTCACGTCCTTTTTTGAGCTCTTCTCAAGAGCCACAGAATCCAACTTGGTTGATGAGATAGTTCCCTGCGCACCCTAGAGTGAGAATGATATTAGTCTGGTTGTAATTCTATGAATTCTTCCATCTTTTGTTTTGCCTTCGCACGTCGATTTAGTGGAAGTGCTATTTAGGAGTTGTGACACCCCTCTTTGCGCGATGTTTACATTGAGTAGGAGGGATTGCAATCTCTATTGGATAGTTAGCCCTGGATCATTATGGCGATTATGAAGGAGCGATGATCTCTACCCTTTATATGTACTTCTCCGGAAGAGTTATATTGGGTGGGTGCGTTAGGCTGTCTGACAAGTTTCTGTTACAAAAGGATTTGATTTATTTAAGTGGTTTCTATTTCTAAGATGTAGCTTAATAATACGTGATTAAAATATTTAAATGAATCCAATTCTTAAATGAGCCTACTCAATAATGATTGTGATTGCACCGTTTTGTGATATGTTTATAGTCCTGGACCTTTATTTGTGTATTGTACGCCCCCTGACAAAAGGTACTGCTAAGAAACTATAGGTCGTTCGTAGCTTCAACACAGTTCGTCTGTTCCCCAGGCCGTTGAACTCGTCTATCTGACCCCCACGCAATAGCCGTATTATAGTGCTGTGGAGTCGTCTCAAATAGGCCCGCTATGATTTGTCCAAACTAGAGCATTGGGTTTTTTTGCCACGGAGTGTTGAACACAACGTTGTCTGTGATCAATCATGAAGAGTATAAGCAGGCATGAGTTCGAGGCTCATGCTACTAGAGACTCCTGTTGGGTTTCTATCAATGGCAATGTGTATGATGTGACGGAGTTTCTTAACCATCACCCTGGTGGTTCGAAAGCGCTTCTCCGCCAGGCAGGTACTGATTCGAGTGAGGAGTTTGAGTTATTCCATCCAACAGGAACGCTCGAAGCTAACCAGGAAAAGGTTCCTATGATTGGAAAGCTTGATCCGGAGGTATCTATTGAGCTTGAATCTGAGAAGAAAAAGCTCGCACAGCAGCAGGATCAAACCAAGTCTGCCTTGCCAGCTTTGGAGGCTATGTTGAACTTGGATGACTTCGAACGGACTGCCAGTGAGCAGTTAGATAAAAAGGCCTGGGCTTACTATCATTCAGGATCCGATGACATGATTACGAAGACTAATAACAATCTAGTGTACAAGAAGGTGTTGTTACGCCCTCGGGTATTCAAAAACGTAGTGAAGTGTGACTTAAGCTCGTCAATTGCTGGCTATAAGACTGCGCTACCAGTGTTTGTAAGTCCAGCAGCAATGGCACGAATGGCTCATGAGTCGGGAGAACGAGGAATCGCCAAAGCTTGTGGAACCCGAGGGGTTCTGCAAATGATATCGAATAATGCATCTATGAAATTCCAGGATATTGTTTCCGATCCCGTTGACGATAACCAAAAGTTCATGTTTCAATTGTACGTTCAAAATGACCGATCGGTGTCAGAAGCACTGCTGAAAGAGGTGATCGCAACTGGAAGGTGTATTGGAATTGTTCTTACGCTTGATGCGCCAACCCCTGGAAAAAGAGAAGCTGACGAGCGTCTTCAGAATGACGGTGCCGTTTTCTCCGAGAGCTCAGGATTAGGCAATCAAGAGCAAACCACTAAGAGCAATGGTCTAGGCTTGGCATTGTTTGCAGGCACTGCAGCCGATTTGACTTGGGAGAAGACTCTTTCTTGGTTAAAGAAACAGTTGCCAAAGAATTTTCCAATAATTCTTAAAGGCATTCAGACCTATGAGGATGCTGTGCATGCTACACATCACTCCAATGTTAAGGGAATCATTCTTTCGAATCATGGAGGTCGAGCATTGGACTCCAGTCAGCCTCCATTATTAGTACTCAGAGAAATTTGGAAGTATGCACCGCAGGTATTTGAAAATATCGAAGTATATGTTGATGGAGGAATTCGACGTGGTACTGATGTGGTGAAGGCTTTATGTTTAGGTGCCACCCAAGTTGGCATAGGTAGAGCCGCTCTTTACTCTCTTGCTGGGTATGGCTCTGTCGGAGTCGAACGCACTCTAGACATTCTGCGTGCTGAAATTGAGACTGCCATGAGACTGTTGGGAGTTAACAAGATCTCTGAGCTAAGTCCAAGGCATGTTAATGTTCGCCAACTTGATGCAATCGTCTATTCCAAGTCCAACTTGTGAATGTTATCTCACCAATTAGTCAGATGATTACTGAATGATCCCTGCTCATATTCATAATCAATCGGGCTAAAATATCTGGGCCACATTTTTTAAACTGGCTCTTCTTTTAGGTATTCGATCCATGTATCTAATCAACACCTCTAATTCTTTCCTTCCTCCGAATCGTCGTGCTTCTCCTCTCTCTTTACTCGCTTCTCTCAATACTCCCATCTCTCTATTCTCCTCCCCGTACCGTGAGGCTTGCCGAGGTTTATCACCCATAATTATGACTCTACGATACGGACGACAACCGGGGCAACATAAGGAGAGCCAGAGAGCAATAAAGGATAGTAGAGCAAGGTTACAGAGAAGGGCAAAGGATCAAAGACACTTTGCGCTTGAGAAGTCTAACCAAAAGGTCATTAAAGGTTTAATCGTTCATTAAAGTAACTAGGTGATTATAGCGCAAGCTCGTGGCTGTAGGAACAAGGGTTGTTATTAACATCGGTAATCCTAGCTTTTAAATATTCTAGCACGACACTTGTTTGAGGCAATTGGCTCTTAATCGATCATATCAATTGTAGGCTACCTCTAGAGGCATTTGAGGATACGTGGTGTATGATACAAGGCAGAACAGGTTTGTTATCGCAGAGAATATCTGCCGATTCCATTAGGCAGGGTTCAGTAAGGAAAGCATGTAGCCGTGAAATCATTCAAAGAAGGGGTAACGCCCATAGCTCGCGGATTTCGATGCTGGAATCAGGAATCAATGTTGACCCTGGATTGTATACGTACTCACCCAATTCCTCCATTATCAACCAGCGCCATTTCTATCAGAATACGGTTCTAATGGATCACTGGATGACCAAAACTCCAAGACCCATCTCTCTGCGACAATTAGCATTCTTCGGTCGAAGACTGACGGACACCAAGCTCATTAGCTCAGGAAACTTCTGTCGTGTAGAATTACCAGTGCGAATTGCTCACCGTATAAGAGACATGCAATTGCTACCGTTCGCAGTTATGTCAAACCCCTACTTGTCTGAAGTATATGAGGCATACTACGCTGCGTTTGATCTGTTTCGAAAGTTTCCACAAATTGAGACGGTTGAAGATAATGCGTCATTCTGCACTTTATTGAATCAGCTACTAAATGATCATCTTTCAATCATTCCAAAGTTAGTGGTTGGTGCCATAGAAGCGTCGCAAGTCAATGTAATTGATCCCGAGAGGCTTGATGGGTTCATGTCCAAGATGCTATCATCACGCATATCTCGGCGAGTAATTGGTGAACAACACCTGGCGTTAGATCGGGCATTCAGGCAGGGTAAAGTAATGTCTGATGATCCCAATTATGTAGGGGAAGTGTTCCTTCAATGTTCAGCCAGAGAGGCAGTGGAAGAAGCTTCGAGTGCTGCTCGACGGGCTATTAACTCCTTGTTCCCTGAGGCGATCTTGCCAGCCGTCATAATCGAAGGGAATGGTTTAGATACGAAATTCCCTTATATCAAATCTCATTTGGATTATATTCTAGGTGAGATTATGCGCAATTCGTTTGAGGCAACTGTAACCCATAATCGAAAGACTGATCATGTCCAGGAAGAAGCTCCACCACCGATTTTGGTGTCAGTATCCAACACTCCTCAGAACATTCTGTTCCGTGTTTCTGATCAGGGTGGTGGCGTCCCAATAGACGTGCTTCCCTATCTATGGTCTTTCTCCAAGGGTCCACGATCCGCTTATAGAATGGACAATTTCAAACAGGTCCCGGAATTTAAAGGAATTGCCGAGGAAGCATCTAGAAATCGTGATGATGCTGAGATGGCTCTTTCATCATTGGCTCCTTTGGCTGCAAGAGAATCCGGCCTCAAACTTGGTATGGGTCTACCACTAGCAAAGATATATGCCGAATACTGGGATGGAGCTTTAGAATTGCAGAGCCTTGAAGGGTATGGATGCGATGTGTTTCTACGCATTTCGAGATTAGGAAACCAGCGTGAAAGATTAGAGCTTGACAGGGTGTAGTGTGGGGCATTATCCACGCTTGAAATTGTCTCGATATTCTAGTTGATTACAAATTGATATGATTGCATTATTTATACGAACCCCCACCTTATCTCATCCTGTTTTGGACGATAATTTGCCCGATTTTAGATTGCCCTTTTGTTGTATCATTTGATCTGTTTAAGCATCCTTTTCCTCCTCAGCAAGATAGTGAAGATAGGCTCCTAACGTCTTAGCTCCCTCAATGTAGTTAGATACATCTAGCTTCTCATTGGTAGAATGAGCACCATCGTCTCCCCGTCCTACTGGCAAAAGAATCACTGAGGTCTCCAGTGTGTTCTGGAAGGTCAAGGTAATAGGAATTGAACCTCCCTCTCTGGTAAGATCAGGCTCTACTCCCCAGACATCCTTAGTAGCACGAGTAGCAGCTCGGAACGACCAGTTGTGGGGATCAGAAACCCAGTAATCACCGTCGTGGAGAAGTTCAACCTTGAACTTGTTCTTAGATCCTAGAGCATCAAACGCATCCTTGCAGTACTTGAATACCAGTTCGTCAAGCTTTCGGGGCTCAATGTCAGGGACTGTACGGATTGAAAACTTTCCAATGACCTTGGCAGGAATAACAGTCTTGGCACCAGGGTTATAGAAAGCGCCCTCGACTCCATGAATAGACAAAGATGGGTACCTCCAACGAGCCTGCAGAGCCTTCTTGACATTGTCCTGAATAACCGTCTTAGCCCCAATGTTGTGCTCAAGTCCTTCAAGGTCAAACTTGATATCATCATAGAGCTTGTCTTCCTCAGCGGTCAAGGTAGCTACCATGTCAGCAATACCCGGGATTTGGATGTTACCACTTGTATCGACAAGCTTAGCCATCACATGGGTCAAATCAACCATTGGCTCATGAACAATACCTCCAAATAAGCCAGAATGAAGATCAGCGGCAGGGCCGTCAATGGTAATCGCGTAGTAAGAGCATCCTCGCACACCGTAAGTAAGAACGGGATGTTTATCACCTAGCCAGTAATTGTCAGAGATACACACAGCATCAACACCCTTGAAGTAAGCATTCTTCTCGGCCTTGATCAAACCTTCAAGACCAACCGATCCAGACTCCTCCATTCCCTCAAAGCAGAACACCAAGTTGACAGGAATATCAAGCTTGAGATCATTGTGAGCCTGGAGAATGTTTAACCAGTCCATAACTGGTCCCTTATCATCAGTAGAACCTCGGCCATACAGAATGTCATTCTTTTGGACAAGAGTGAACGGATCAGTGTTCCAACCGTCTTCCTTGAGCGCAGGCTGGACATCATAGTGGCCGTAGATAAGAATGTTCTTCTTAGCAGGATCAGTACCAAATCTAGCGACCACAATAGGAGGCAGCTCAAGCTTATCATGTCCTTCTTCAAAACCCAATTCCTTGAGCTGAATGTCAGTGCACCCCAGAGTCTCTAACTGAGATTCAAGCCATTTGGCCATTCGCACGACCTCAGGTCGGTGGCCAGGGTCGGCTGAGATTGAAGGAATAGCGACGGCTTCTCCGAGTCCTAAGAGTAGTTAGTATGAGTTAAGATAACATCTACCGAATGTGACAGTGCGGGGTCTGTTTGTGACCCACTCAAATTGAGTAACACGCAACCATCTTCAACCACTTACGAGAGATAAACTGAGGCTTCAGCTCATCGATCCTATAAGGTTAGCATACTGTTCATTCTTCGGCTCTTCTCCTGTGTCTAACCTTCACACCGTCATCCACCAATTCGCCACCAAAAAATACACCAAAGATTTTTTTTTTCATCTAACTTACTTCTTGAACAGCTGGTCAATCTTTTCAGGCTTCTGTTGTGAGGCCATTTTGATTCTTAGTCTCTTACAATCACTAAACAATCGGTTCTGGTGTTGTAGGGATTTCCAATGAGCTCTATACGGCACTATATTTGTTTTCATAGTGGGTATAGACGGCATTATTTTTGTGCGCAAAACCGCGCGGCAGTTATGCCAGTATTGGTGAGGAAAATAGCTTGTCATTCGGTTTTGG
Source organism: Blastobotrys americanus (assembly GCA_003705795.3). Taxonomy (NCBI): domain Eukaryota; kingdom Fungi; phylum Ascomycota; class Dipodascomycetes; order Dipodascales; family Trichomonascaceae; genus Blastobotrys; species Blastobotrys americanus. The sequence goes on along the minus strand of PPJN03000020.1, from coordinate 123,151 downwards.
ACTTTGGTGAGTTATGATACAATGGAGTCCCTTTAATATTCCATGATACTCGCAGAGCCAAATTGAGATGCTGCAGAGCGATTAGTACTTCGGGGGCCTGGCTTCACTCTTCGCTGGCTCTAACTAATAGCGTTACGCCAATTGGTTAGAGAGACACGGCTACCCTAATTTATACGGCATACAAATGGTACGGTATGGAGACAATCAGAGTTGGCGCTATGGGGAGGTTAATGAGCTGGGGAACTGTGAGCCTGGGGGATTGGGGGGGTTTAAAGTCTGGAAGTCTGGAGAGTTGAGACCCTGGAAAAGTTGGCAAAGATGTCAACTATGTAATGTTGGGCTAGATGAGTACCTCAATTAGGTAAATATATCTTCAAGTGAAAGGCTGGCAGGAACATAGTGAGTGGCTGGTACGGCATTCTTCTGTGAGATGAAAATAGCACTCATAACGGCAGACTTGTTAGTAATTGAGAGCTACTCAAAAAGAGTAACAGTACTACTAAAGAATACAACTAGTTAGTAAATTAGCTGCATATATCGGTAGAATTGAATCTTTTATACTCATTTCGCAGCTTGTAACTCAGCCGAGATTCCTATAGACGAAATGATAAATTGCTGTAATTACCGCTAGTGTTGGCCCATCCCGAATGAGACCGGCAGCCGCACACTCCGCAAGTGGTTTTCCACTCGAAGAGTACTGAAAATGAGTTGGGGATTTTAGTGAAGCTTATGGAAAGAGACGGTATTGGAAAAATTGGATAGAACTGGGGCACAAAAGGTTGATGAGACAACGATAGGTACTTGGAGCGTCAAGGCAATAACATAGACAGACCTGTCAGAACCCTCGACTGTTTGAAATAAGTTTTTTAGCTGACTTTTGGCACCTGCAGTAAATATCGGACAATAGCTATTTAACAGTAGCTTGACCGAGTATTCAATTTTAGCCTAAGGAAAAACAATACCCCAAGCGCATATTTCATTCTATCAAACCAACATGTCTGAAGATCTGGAAATCTCCGATGGCTCTAGCTCTATCTGGACTCGACGAACTAACGAAAAGTCAAAGTTTCTCGCATCGACAGGAGCACGACCAGTGGAACCCAGGGGTGCGAGATTCTCAAGCGACAGTACATCTGGTGATGTGAACGTGACTGGAAAGTGGGGATCAGGAGACTCTGGTGGTCGTAGAGGGGGCAAGTATCATCATAGTTATTCTAATACTCACTTGCCCAATCATCACCACAGGCATAATCATGCGCACCATGTTGACAATGATGATAGCATCGATCAAGTCAATGATAAAGGATTACGAGTGGTAACCCCAAAATTGGGTACAAACATCCTTCAGTCGAGCTGGACGGTATGGTATCACCATCGAGGAGGAGCAATGAAAATGACAAACTATCTACAAGCAACTAGACAGGTGGCTACCTTTCATACAATTGAAGAGTTTTGGAATATCTACTCTCACCTGAGAAAAGTGGACAAACTCTTAATCACGTCTGAATTCCAAGTGTTTCGTAAGGGAATCAAGCCAATGTGGGAAGATCCTGTTAATGAGCACGGAGGAAAATGGATCATCCGATTCCGTCGTCCTGCAAGAGAGAAAAAACCACGCGGTGATGAGGTGAATCAAGTAGATGGCACCGGGACTTCCAGTGTTGGTGGTTCCTTAGATTCCTCAGCCGCCACCACTGGTGAACCTGCCTCTAATATCAAACATTACCAGTGCCGCCACCAAGCTGCATTATATTGGGAGCAACTACTTTTGGCAATTGTAGGTAATACTTTGGTACCTGCGGACAAAAATGTAGAACATGACGAGATTCTAGGAGCAGTGATTAGCGTAAGACGAGAGGAAGATACTCTTAGTGTGTGGACTCGACGAGCACATGATCAAGAAGCTCAGCAAGTGATTTGTGATGCCATTGTTAACTTGCTGCAACTTGATGACGCAGATCAATCCAGGCTGCACTATAAGGCACATAGCGAGAGCATCAAAACCGGGACTAAGAAACAGGCATACTATGAAAAACACTATACTGCTCCTGGGGTAGCCAGTTGGCACAGCTCTCACCACGGTCCTGGGTACAGAGAATGGCGTGGCGACGACGAAGACAAGATTGACAACAAGAATGGGACCAATGACGATTCCTTACAAGCGTCTAAGGTTGAAGCTTAGTTGATAGATGCTATTGATACCTTGTGAAGTACTGATATCCTCTGATTGCACATCCCCTGCAATCGGCCGTTACGTCGACATGACACCGTTGTACGGCGTGGAGAATTTCCGGAAATACGAGAGGTAGCTCATATAGCCGGGCGACCACACTGTGGTCCGTCAACTGCTATTAGTTGCTACCACAAATATATCTCAGCATCTTAATGCAGCCCCGAACGGGAGCAGGGATGTTGAGACATTCTTGGCGACAGTCTGCATCCTCTTAAGCTATGGTATTAAAGATATGAGAGGTATGCAAGAAGAACCATGTTTCAACGGTGGACCCAGGCGGTGGTGTGTATAGATATCAAGTAGTGATCTAAGCTGTAAAACACTAAGAAAGTAGTGGATACAAATAGATACCTAGTACAGTTATACCTAAGCCACCATCAGACTAGCCTGGACCCATCGGACTAACCCGGACTCATCAGGCCAACCTAAATTTCCCTTTCATCAATAATAACAACACCTACGTCACCATCACTTAAAAATCTCATTAATCACACCCTCATGTTGAGTCGCTTTCTTTGTGGTGCTCCTCCTCACTTAGACACACTCCCCTTACCCCCCACTCCACTTCTCCTCACTGCTTGATTCCTTCTTGCTCTTGTTTGTTGGTCCCGCTAACCCGTCTGCAGCAGCAGTTAGCCCGAGCCCCGATCCGGTACCGGCATGACCTATCGGCATGTCCTTAACTGGTAAAAAATACCCATAACCTACGCAGCTTTGCGCACTTCGTGCACTTTGTGCTCATCACAAGGCTACAGAGTCCGCGCACGTTTCCCATGCTTTTGAACACATTCATTCCCGAATCAACGTCTGAGAGTATTAATTGCTTTCCTTATTCCAACTCACACTGCACACCCATTCACACTCCTTCTGTCCCACATCTATAGCCTCCTGTTTCGGTGGAATCTCCTTTTCCTACCAGCCTTCCTACCCGCCTTCCTGCTCCGCAATCGCTGTAGCTGAGTCAGTGCTTACTCATAATCGGCATATCCAGAAAATTATTGCATTCAGTCACCGAAAACTCTAGTACCGGTGGAGTGCTGCCAACGTAGATTAGAATAAAAACTTTGAAGTGTGGACGAGGAGGTGTAGGATATCACCAACTGGAAGAATTAAGTCCGCAGTATAAGCGAGCGCCGGTTTGCGCCCAAGAAAACCAGGCGACGAACCCAGCGATACAGTTCGACCACCCGACCACCCTTAGACCGTAGATTTTGAGCTGACTGGAGCGACAAAGCCTGATTTTGTGATTTTTGCTCCGGGGGGTTTCACGCCGAAGCGATTACTGAGTTAAAGTAGAGGAGACAGTTGTGGATCTGACGAAAAGGTTCAAGTTTTCGGTTTGTACTACCGCTTTTTATTGGTCACTTTCTGATCATATTTGAACAGTTTCTTTGTTTATTGTATTTCCCAGGCTTTCCAAATTTTTTTCTTGGAGTGGTGAACTTCTTCTCCCCCCCGAATCTTCTCCTGTCAAAGAAGCATTTTTTTTCTTAGTTCGATCATTCTCTTATTATTGTTGGACGATAGTAACTCTTGTGGCCCCATATTTCTGTCAAACCTCAAAGATGCCTGGTGACGGAGGGGGTCCTTTCTCTTCTCAACTATACTCTTTACTAGCGGAAGCACAAAAAAATCTCGGGCAGCATGAACGAGCTCATAATCTATCGAAACGAATGGATTCAGCATCATTAAGACGCCAGTCCTTTTTAGGCACCTCATCTACTTCAGTGTCTGGATTTTCAGACACCGCCACCTTCAGATCTCCATCTTCTGAGATTTTGGATATGGAATCTCCATTTCCCGGTGCCAGCAACAGTAATATCGGAGGATCTGCCTCCAGTTTAGGAGGTAAAAGTTATCCGGGCTCGTACCCGAGTAACTCCCAGCCACAATTTGTATCCTCTTCACAGCTTCTTACTCCTTCTGAAACTTCTCCAGAATCCATGGATACCCCTGTACACTCGGGAATGATCAATGGCAGAACCTCGACCTCTGCGGGTAGTGGATATGGAAACAATAGCATTGATCATTCAATGACCACATTAATATTTGGACAATCCGGACCAACAGGACAGTTAAAGACAAACTCGACCAATTCCAATAACAATAATCATGGTAACTCCAAACCTGTACCGGGAACAATGGGATCTACTGCTGCACCTTTTAGTCCTATGGTGGGCCCTGAAACCCTGCTAACTGGCAATTCAACCACCTCTGGCTCAAGCTTTTCCGCAGCTGCAATTAATAACGATAAAGCCATGATGACGTCTTTCGATAATAGCTATCAGATGTTTATGGACTATGAGCCTGAAAATTTCAATGGTGCTACCGAATTCGATGGTTGGATGCCTTCTCCGGCTGATACTGCATCTTCTCCTGCTAGAGGTGATGGGATTATGATACAAGGCGACGCAGGAAGTTTTGGCGGCCCATCAGGTTCCGTCGGTCAGAGCATTGGCAGAGGCACATCATCCTCTGTCAGCAACAACTCTGCTCCTATTCCCGTTAACAACAAGTCCCGAACTAGTTCCATGCATCGGTCAAGGCATAGCCAGTCCCGAGTCTCCAAGGCCTCCACCAGTAACTCGAATTCGCTGGTAAACAGTACTAACCCCTCCCGTCTCTCTAATAGTCTCACTTCTTCTGGCCATTTAAATAATGGTGCTATTGGTTCTAACAACGTGAATCCTTCTTCTGGGTCCGAGTTTACGGATCCGGTGAAAAACGCATTTGAATTCTCTTTGGATCCTCTGGCATTTGAGGGTCTTACCTCTCCAATACAGTCCACCTTGAATTCGTTCAGTACAATCAATGACGATCCAAGGGCTGCAGGAGATGATGCAGATTTATTATTTGAACCAGGGTTCGCGGAGGTACTCCCAAGTCCAGATGTTATGGATCATCTCTTCCCTGAAGAGCAGGAGAAGGGATCAAAGAATTCTAATATCAATTTCACGACTGGCAAAGACAATGATAATCTCAACAATTCTGTGGGTGGCTTTAGTTCCAGCAGTTTCAATGCCAACGCATCGGCCCAAAAGAGATCTAGCCTGTTCAGTCATAGCCCTAATGTGTCAGTGGGTACTCAAAGCCTAGGATCGAGCGTGGCAGGACCACGGAACCAATCTCAGCAGAAACTTGGCACTGCGTCTTCCTTTTCGAGACGCCAGTCTCAGTCCAATGGATTTGCGAAGTTTGATCTTTTCGATGACGAGGAGGAATTTCTCAAGTCTACCAGCAATCTTGCGACCCCGTCTCTGTCCCCACAGCCTACTTCGCCATTACTATCTTCTCCAAATTCAGTTACAAGTATGCCAATTCCTGCTGCCACTGATGTGTTTTTCGCCCCGAAGAAGATTGCTCGCACAAAGTCGCAGACTAGTGCATCCTCGATGATTCAACTACAGTTGAACGCTTTAAGATCTACTCAGTCTCCTAGTGCACACGTGAGGGACTCAGATGAATCAAGCATGTCTCGAGGAAATGACTATGATGACGTTGAATTGAGGAGAAGGAAGTCATCCACTGGAAGCTCCTTCACCCCCTCATCATCGTTTTCTGGTCCGAGCTCGCTCAAAGAACAGTCCTCCAGCCGATCCAAGACTGATGGACCTTCGTGCACAAATTGTGGCACTCGAACGACTCCATTGTGGAGACGAAATCCTGAGGGACAACCTTTGTGTAATGCATGTGGGCTGTTTCAGAAACTACATGGTGAAGTTAGACCATTGTCTTTGAAAACTGACGTGATAAAGAAGCGAAATCGAAGTTCAGGCTCTGGTTCAGGTTCCATTGGGACCTCTGGCAGCCTATCTCGCTCACACTCTCGAGAGAACTCAGTACTTTCCGGCGGTAGCTGGCTAGCTCCCTTAACTCAGGTGAGCAGCCATAATAATGGTGTCAGCACCGGCAGTTCCAGCACGAGCAATGGTAATAGTGTTGGCAGCCCTTTCAATTCAGACTCGCTATCTGGAAGCAATGGAACTCAGGCCATAGTTATTAGTAGCAATGGTAGCCATAGCCATTTTGTCAGTGGATCCACTTCTGGCTCATCTACACCGACTTTCAACCAGACTACTAACGGCAGTAGGTCTTCCTCACTGACAGACCTGAAACCAAGTTCCGGAAGAAGACATGTCGCTCTAGCTCCTGCCCCTCCCAGACGTCCTGTCCGAGACGCTCCAGTTATACAACCGCAACCACTTACTGAATACAAGCTTCAACAACAGAAGAAGAAGAAACCATTGGGTGGACAAACAGCTGGATTCCGCCCAATAGCGCCAATGCCCAAGCCAGATTCATCCCAGTCCAATTCTAAGTCTGTGTCTTCATCGCACCCATGGTTGAACACCTGAGAATGAACCGGCTTGTCGGTAATGAATGATGATGATATGACGTATAATATTATGTATATAGAATGAATCTAAAGATTCGGTTCATATGAACGAAACCCTTTGTTTTTATTTGTTTGCTGATCTCAGCTTCCCTTCGTTAGACCAAATTCGTTCCTCCCTGCGCCCTCTTTTAGCTTATCCTTCGCCCTCGTCGTGGTTTCCTCATAGTACCCACTCACCAATATCAACGCGGCCCGATGTTGGTCGAAAACCATTAAAGATACGCGATAGCCACGAAGTGACAAATCGCGACCGTACTATACACTATTATCTATTGAATCTTAATTGGAGATAGGTTCTTAAATGGACGCGCTGATTCCCTCTGGAGCACTGTCTAGTGGGGGATCTAGTGTGTTAACCCCAGCTAAGCGTGGAGCTGATGGAAAGGTCAAGAAACCTACTCTGAGCGTGAAGGCAGATATTGGCCCTATTGGAACTGGGGAGAGCACCGTCATTGATTTCACCAGAGCTGTCGAGGATAAATATGGTTTTGAGACTGTTCATCCAGATATCCGAACGGCCGTAGACTTGGCGAATGCTGATGATGATCTGGACGAGGATGAAGGTGATGCTGGCGAAGGAGATGTCGATCTAGGAGCAGTTCTTGAACACCCAGAGTCGTCCCGAGAAAAGGAATCCACAAAGGAAGATGCTAGTAATGGTATAGCTGGAGGCGCTAAGAAGAACAGAGGCAAACTGGAAGGAAGATATGATCTCAATGACCCATTCATTGATGATTCTGAACTTCAATGGGAAGAGCAAGCTGCATCGACCAAGGATGGATTCTTCGTATACTCGGGGCCGTTGGTACAAGAAGGTGAGCCTCAAGTTGAGATGGAGGATGGAACAATTAGAAGACCAAAAGATGGTTCAAATAGCACAGCTAAATCCAAGGTGACTGGAAAGCCCAGAAAGAAGCCAGGGCCCAAACCCGGAGAGAAGAAGGAGCGAGAACGAAGGGCTGCTGAGAAGAAAGCAGCCGCTGAAAGAGCAGCAGCAGCTACGGCAGCATCCGAAAATGCGGATAAAGGGAGCAATTCACCAGACGAATTGGAGGCTAAGATAGACAAGACAGTTAAGAGCGAAAATCAGGACAAGCCCGATGAGAAAAATGAGGAGACAACTACCGAAAAGAAATCTTTGAACGATGGCGAGAATTCCGATAAGAAGCCATCAGAGAAAGCCGACAAAAAAGAGCCTAAAAAGGGAGAGGGAACTGGCAAGGAAGCTAAAGAAGCCAAGAATTCCAATGACAAGATTGAGAAAGCCGAAAAGCCCAAGACAACTAAAGTAAAAGAAACTAAGGCGGAGGCCAAAGATCTAAAAAACGGTACTGGGCCAAAAGCATCTAAAGAGAAGCCAAATGGAAAAGAGCCCAAGGAGCCAAAACAACCCAAAGAACCAAAGCAGCCCAAGGAACCCAAGGAGCCTAAGGAGCCCAAGGAACCCAAGGAACCCAAGGAACCAAAGCAACCCAGAGAGCCCAAGGAGCCAAAACAACCCAAAGAGCCAAAGCAGCCCAAGGAGCCAAAGCAGCCCAAGGAGCCGAAACAGCCAAAGCAGCCCAAGCAACCAAAAGAACCTAAAGAGCCAAAGGAACCTAAAACCAGTAGTAAGGGAGCCAAACAGATGGACAAATCCAAAGACAACGTAAAAATTACTGAGTCAGCTCCGGGATCGGATTCTCTCAAACAAACAAACGACTTACCAAAACCACCAAACTCGAATTCTGAACTTTTATCGGTTTCAGATACTACAAACAAGTCTGAAGAACAAGCAGACGTTACTATGGGAAATACTGAACAATTGGAACCCAGCTAATGAATCAAACGAGTACTTGAGAAATCATAAATGATGAATGCTTGATACGCCACTAATGACTAGACATTGTTGAACAAGTTTTTTATCATTACCACATAAACTACAGTCATTGATGTGACAATGTTTACTTTAATTATTAAATATCTAAAGCATTGCTCCTCAGACTACTCTGGTTTAGCGTTCGGACTTACCATTTTCCACAGTCGTCGATTTTGACTTCTCTCCAGATTGATCAATTACACTCGATTCATTAAATGAATATTTCTTTTCAATTCGCTCAATTGAGATCTCAAGGAATCCGCGGCGACTATTCCAAATTGAAGCTTCCTCGTCCTCCCCCTCCTGCTCTGGCGTACCCTTGACCAGCACCTTCAATTGGTCAACGAGCAACTTCAAAAATTCAAGATCGATCTCCACGACTGTAAGGAAGTTGAGCCACGACAGAATTAGTGGAAACTCCTCAGATAGTAATGGAGATAAATCTTCTTCAGCCTTAACTTCTTTAAGGGTCTGCCAGACTAACTTTTGTACAACCTTCTTTTTAGAAGAATCAAGGCTTAGGATTCGAGAACTTCCCTGACTTGGTGATGGCTGATTCTCTGAGCTAGCACTGTCAGGAGAGATGCGGAATGATTGTGAGACACTGGGTTTTTGTCGCAGGCTGAAATCCTTGAGCATTTTGATTGTGACATCTTTAGCGGCCACAAAGGGGCAATATTCTAACGTATCGCTAACAAAGGCAAAAGTGATATCTTCTTTCTGCATTGCCAGCAGCTTCGCCACGATCGAGAAAATTAGTTTATTACTATCAGATCGCTTGCCAGTAGATCCTATAGTCATCATAAGCTGAACATAAGTGATGAAATCTTCTCGATCGACAGCTTGTAGCTCGGTAACCGTCATGCCCTTAAAGATCCACAGCGACCAGAATAATATAGCGTCCTGAACGCCTACAGAAGGCAGTTCAGACTGATCACTTCGACCAAGAATGCGGTTCGCCAGCTTGAATAGTTCAGGTATTGTGAGGTCAGCAGATGTGTCATTCAAGTCACGATTATCGAATCGAACTTGGGTGTAAAGCAGAAGAATTCCATCATCTGATAGACCAGTAAACGGTCGCGAGTCAGTAGCATCATCAGTATTATAATTGTCTAAGGGGTGACCAGGACTAGGCTTTCGAGGTTCTTTTGAATCTTCTACAAGCTGGCGGAACAGAGACTCTAAATCCAGATCATAAGAGTATGCCAATTGGGAGAACCTCTCAACTACATCAGCAATAGACTGAACATGCTGCTCGAGATGATATCGATTAGCCCGAGCTGCTTTAGGCTGGCTTTCGCAAGCTCCTCGTAATTCGGTCTGAAGTCGTAGGCACCATAGTACTGAATGCTCTTGTAGGCTTATATCGACGGCCCAGGTTACAAAAGACTGAAGCAACTTCTGTACTAACGAGATCTCTGATTCTGGTAGAGGCTTGGGAGGATCGGCCATTCTAAAATCTCGGGCAAACGTGTACAATCTGCGGACGACAACTGAGAGGTTGACCAGAGAAACTGCATCAAGATTCAAGGCAGTACTGGCCAGCAGAGCATTACAGGAAGTAGCCAAATAACGCGATGGGTACTGAGCAGGGATTCTAGTGAGACAGTAAGTCATGAGCTCAAAAACTGAGTAAAATTTGAGATCAACAACCTTTCGGAACTCACTATCATAATGGTACTCATCAAAGTCCAAGGAAGTAAGAGCTTCTACAGCTTTGAGGTATAGCTCTTTAGCATTTCCTCTTTGCGCAAGGAGTTTAAATATACTCATCAATTCAGCGATCACTGCATGATTTCTCAATACCATCTCTTCAGGAATGGAAATGTGGAAGTAAGGCAACAATAACGCTGGTAAATCCCATCCGATCTCATACAACATTGTGTTATCATCATCCAGAATAGAATATAGATTTTCTAAAATTGTTACCTTATCATCATCAGAGTATTTCGTAGCGTCTGATAAATACAAATCCAGTATAGTAGCGTACGAAATATAATCCTTAGTTTCCTAATCGTTAGCATGGTGAAATATATCATGAGACCCTGGTCAATTGGAGTGATGGAGCATGGCTTGTGACAGGATAAACCTAGTGTTCATACTACCACAATAATAAGACTCCAAAGACTTCTCAGACTTCTCTGCCAGTTCTAAACCTCCATCACGCACGCAGGCCCAGTGCCTAACATAATTAACATACCTTTGCAAGCGCTGCCGCCCCTACGAGGTTCTCTACAACCTTCCCAACAGAAATTTCTACAGGACTGTCAACAGAAGCGTCAGCATCCTGTAGCGACTGGCCCACCTCGGTATCCTCACTAGATGTACTCATTTCTATTATCTTTGATAGACGTTTTATAGGGTGTGTTGATAGATAGTCATTCTTTATCCAGCCTAAACTTATTCAGTCGTCGCATCGATAGGATAGACCAACGGTAGGTGACCATCCGCATACCATTCATTTCAGCCGCGAGGGTATGGAAGGCGGGTAACGAGAAAGCCGTGGGGGGTGACTTGATGATCACTGATAAAGCCAGGGGAGTAGTTCAAGAGTGCGTAGACACGGGTCAAGAAGACTTGATTGAAGGATCTTAAAGACTACAGTCTCTGAGGGAGATAGCTAGTGAATAATAGAAGGAGCCGTAAATGTTTCAGTCACTTACTTTTGGAACTAGTGGTCGTAACCTAGGACTAATAGCTAGACCACTGGTCAGGCCATTAGTTCAGTCACTGACTCAGGGCATAAACTCTCCGGCCTCTCGAGCAATTGTGACTACCAATTGGAGGTACTACACTAAAGGGCATGCGAAGGTTTCTAATAAGTCAGCAGGGATTAATGTCCGACTCAATAAGACAACCCAATGGCTCTCTAGCTCTAGAGCGTATACTACTCTGACCACAGATACCCCCGCAGAGCCATATAGATATGAAGACGTGAAAAAACTAACAGCTGATCCTAAGCCTGACGTGGTTTTAGTTGATGTGCGAGAACCTGAGGAATATCAAGCTGGGGCTATTCCTGGAGCAATCAATGTTCCATTCAAATCTATGCCCGGAGCTCTTGGGTTAGAGCCTGAGGACTTTCTAGAGGAATTTGGATTTGCTAAACCAGGACTAGATCAGAAGTTGGTGTTTTATTGCTTAGGAGGTGTCAGGTCTACCCATGCTGAAGGACTAGCTGCTACATATGGGTACCAAAAGTGAGTATAAGATGGATTGATAGTGTTAAATGCTGGTAGTAAAAGATGTGTATCTAACAAGTAGTCGCGGAAATTACCTTGGTTCTTATGAAGATTGGGTTAAACAAGAGTCTAAAGCTTAAACATAGCCTCAACTGGGACACAAGATACAGTCAATCACACTGACAGCTTTCCGACGTCATGATGACCATGACGTCTAACGGTGAGCTTCGATATAGACATCGAAGTCCCGTCTAGTTTATAAATTTGTTAAATAGTCGAAAGCTCAACTCCACACTCATGATTAAATTACTAAACCGGTCTGTCTTTACCGGTATTAACCTTGTAGCGAATTATGCTACCTAATGGAAAAGGCCTGAGCACTTAGATCATGCCCTTCGTGTTAGTGGCATGCTCTTACGTTCCTTGGCTGTATTCTTCTTTCGTCGCCTCTCAATTGCCTTGGACACGTCCTTCTTCTTCATGGCCTTAAACTTTTCAGTTAGCACCAGTTGTCGCTTCTCACTGCGCTTCATAAAGTACCCCTTCTTCTTATTTTCATCAAGCACCTTTTGCTCAAAGTCCTTATCGCTCAAGGTTTTGAGACGGGACTGCATTGATTGAATCGCCGTTTGTAACTTGCGACGCTCATTCGCATCTTTGCTAATCTTGAGTTGCTGTTTTAAGTCTTCGATTTCCTTTTGACGGTACTCGTTCAAAAATGCATAGTTCTTTCGAGTAGTGGCTAGATCAGTTTTTCCATACACTGGATCAAATCGAACATCTCGGTATAACTGCTGATGTTTCGAACTGGATTCTAGTCCCGGGATTTCTCTAGTCCAAGGCACCGGTCGTTTAGATGAGTTTTCACTCGGTGCATGCTTCTTTCGTCCTTTTCCAGACCCATTTCCTACATCCCTACTTGTGCTATAGTCCTCTTCTGGTGGACCATCTGAATCAGAATCGCTCTCATTTTCAGAATCTTCATCAGATTCCCGGGATCGTTTATGAAGACTAGATCGTGATTTTGTCAGTGTGTCAAATGACACCGAGTCAGCAGCCATGGCTCCTAGTTCGTCATCATTCACCTCAGACTCGTATAATTCCTCCTCATCCTCGTCCTCATATCTTGGAGCTTTCATCCCTTTTTTTTTTACCAGAGATCACTATTGTAAGATCAGATATTTGATAATAGCAGTTCGTCTCTACAGATTTTTTTCTCACCGGTGTTGATAAGCGGCCGGTCGGAAAATCAGCGCCACGGAAGCCAGTGTGGATCATAGGAAGACGACAAACCACAAGCAACTATTAGAGCGTTTCAGGAATTGAGTAGATAGAAGTAAGATTTGGTACCAGATAGCACAAATTACTTCCAATTACCACGATTTATATACTAAATCTACTTTTGTATTGGTCGTTGTCACTTAGTTCTCATTATATTTCAATTTCATACATCATACGTTATCGATCACTAATCTCTTCCTGAATCTTAAGAGCGCGGGAATGTTGGTCGAAATATTGAACCATGTCGGACGTCGAATTAACCGTATTGGGGTCTAATGATAAGTCTTTACCATCCTCTAATTATGTTAGCACCCGTCACTATACAAAACTCATTACCTGAAGGAAGACAGGGCATACACTCCATACTTACTATACTTGACAGAAATCACTGGCTGATCTGCTTCACTGGAAAGAACCTTCTGCTTTACTGTAATATCCTTTCGTGAAGATGGTGGAATCGATGCAAGAAACAGTCGAACCAGGCGAGCTAATGTTAGTCCAGTCATAGATACATGTAATTTTTTCTTCTTCTGATTCAGCATATCTTAGCTGTGCTCTAAACCATTCAAGATAACTTACAACTTCGCTGAGTAGGATTGAACTTTACGCTGACTTCGCTAAAGTATTTGGTTAGCATTTTAGGCAGTCCTTATTAATACTGAGAAGACTCTGAATATGAGAGTTCAAATCTCGTGAGTCGCTAATGATTTTTCTACTGCTGTGAATTTCCTCCCAACCAACTTCCCCATATAAACTTAATTAGTAGAGCCGTCCTGGAGGTCTGAACTAACGATTAACGATACAACATGGAGGTACCAGAAGAAGAAGACGTGGAAGAGCCAGTGACAATGACAGCGTCCGTGGTACTGTCATCGTTACCTCGAGATGCCACTACAGTTTTGGACCAATATAGCCATCCTAACATAGAGAAGGGTAAGTACAAGTTGAGCGGAAAGGAGTAAGCAGAGGTGGATAGAGTAAACTGTGAATGGGAGTGAATGGTGACAGGACCTAACGGACTATAGTAACTATAAGATTGAGATCAATTGGCTCAGCTCCTATTCTCAAGCAGCAAGTTTACAGGATCAGTTCTGAACAAAAGTTTTCAGTACTAGTGAAGTTCATACGAAAGCAGCTCAACTTTAGACCATCTGATACACTGTACTGTTATGTGAACTCACAATTTGCTCCTTCTTTAGACGAGACCATTGGCAATCTATCAAATGTAAGCAACATTGACAACGGTTTAAAGTGACAGAAGCTGTGGGGTATAACGAAAGTCATCAGTCAAAAATACTAACTAACAGAGTTTTGGGATCGATGGACAACTGATGGTATCATACTGCAATACCGTAGCATTTGGCTAGAGCAGGCTCAATTTACTCAACTTTTCTTCTTCTGTTTACTTTTTACGTATGGTTATTACAGCCAGATATTGTATAGCACTAGATCCCTCAAAGCTCATCACGTACTCGGTCGGGCTTTGGCACATTTCTAGAGTCTGGGCCACTCTCGCTATCACCATTACCACTGGTTGATTCATGACCATGAGAGACCGTGAACCGTGCAGGTAGCTTACGTCCGGTTAATGATTTCTGAATAAGTGCAGCATCTAGGAATGATTTAACAGTGGCCATATCGAACTGACCTTCCATGTTAGTGATCGTGTTTGAGGAGGTGTCAATGAATGCAAATGCAGCAGCATGAGAAAGGTCTACCTTACCAACTGCCTTGCTTCTATCTTTTTTCAGATCAGATCTTTCGTTGGGTATAGGAGGGTAAGGGGCTAATTTAAGCTCCTTGGCCAAATACAACTGCTCCGCGTTTACATCCACAAAGTACACAAACTTTGCTTTTCCTTCGATTAAGTCATCGAGTTCCATTCGAGCACTGTTAGCATTTTGAAAATCTTTAAGCTGTCCATACGCAGAGCTAGCTAATACAAAACAAGGAATGTCGATATCTATACACTCCTGTTTGAATTCCCAAAAATCATGTACTCTTTTCCATGGGAACTTGATTGCTCGTGCCGTTGCAACAGGAGTGATTCCAGGAGGAAGCTCTTTACTGGAATCTTTCTTCTTTTGTACGGATTCATCGATCTTTGGCTTTGTAGGGGTACGGGATTCCTCCACGGATTCACTTGATGCAGAGATTTTTTCTCGAGCTATATCATCCTCGCTAGGAATTCTTGTAACAGCCTCTGCATTCTCATAAACTGTTCTCTCTCCAATCGGTTGAATTGTATAAACTTGATCATCATCAGATAGCTGATCCTCACCGGGCAGTTTTGTAACAGCTTCTGCATTCTCATAAACTGTTCTCTCTCCAATTGGTTGGATAGTGAAAGCTTGCTCGTCATCAGATAGCTGATCCTCACCGGGCAGTTTTGTAACAGCCTCTGCATTCTCATAAACTGTTCTCTCTCCAATTGGTTGGATAGTGAAAGCTTGCTCGTCATCAGATAGCTGATCCTCACCGGGCAGTTTTGTA
>PPJN03000020.1:0-107608 GCA_003705795.3 Blastobotrys americanus | reverse complement strand
TGGTTGGATAGTGAAAGCTTGCTCGTCATCAGATAGCTGATCCTCACCGGGCAGTTTTGTAACAGCCTCTGCATTCTCATAAACTGTTCTCTCTCCAATCGGTTGAATTGTATAAACTTGATCATCTTCGTCAATCTTGATTTCATCCACAGGTAGAATACTCACTCGGCTCTGAGACTCAGGTTCAGTGTTATGAGCAGCCTCTGCATTAGCCGAAAGCTTTGCGTCAACAAATGCAGTAATTGGATCTTTCTTTAGTTCACCATCATACACAACTGGGTCATTTGAACCGGCCAGGAAAAACAAAAGTTGGGACTGAGTTACATCATCATCCAACTCACCTAATTTCAATTTCGACAGGGCCTGACCTGGTGATGTGTGTGCAAACACAGCTTTCCCTTCAAACTTTATAGACAATTGCTTATATAAAGGTGGATTGGCAGCACCTCCCTTTTTCGCACGGAATAGGACTCTTAAAGAATCTTCATTGGAGTTTAAAAATTGAGCAGCGGTCTTTGGATTCACAAGTTTGGAGTTGGTAGGGGTGCGAGCCACCGCAAAGTCTACCAGAGCCTCAGCAGTACGCTGACCGGTGTAGTTCTCCACTCTCAATTGACCGGATTTGGATCTGGACTGCTTGCCCTTAGACTCTTCCTTAACACTACCTTTTTTGGTTTTGCCCTTACCCTTACTAGATGCCTGTGATTTCTCTTCTAGCTCTAACTCAGCTTGACTGGGCCTTCGCAATGCTTTGATAGTCGGGAACCCTTCGATCTTATATCTGGCACAAATCTGACGGTTCTGGTCATCATCGCAATCAATTGCGGCAAACTGAACCGATCCTTTAGTCTTCTTAGCAGCCTTGACGAATTCTGGAGCCAGGTTTCTACAATGCCCGCACCATGGCGCGTAGAATTCAACAATAGTTATACCTGCTGGAGCCTTAGCGAGTTCTTTTTTCCACGATTTGGCAGTTAATTCAGTCACGGGAGTCCCAGCATAAAACGCAAGCGTGTTAGCCGATAAGAGTACTAGCTCTAATACTGCTAACAATGGCTTGAATGCCTTCATCTTTCAATCACTCGCTGAACCTCTTTTGGTGCCACTCTCTTTCGTGTCTTTTAACTGGGGTCTTCCTGAGATCGCAATCTACGCGCGCGCCGCACAGATGGCTAAGCAATCGCTACGATGCCTAATGCGAGGAGCACCTAAAATCGGGCTTAATTTCTACCACCACAAGGCAGTTGAGGGGGGGAGCCTACAATCGAGAGGGGAATGTGACGGATGAGTTTAGTAGACTATGGAAGTGACTATTCAGATCATGATGGTGAAGGGATTGAGGAGGTAGTCGATGCCGTAGTTGTACCTATTAGACAGCAAGGTAAGACCGAGACCGAACCTAATATAGGGGTGGTGGAACCAAACCTGAGTGGCCAGCCTGGATCGAACGAAGAATTAACCAGTGAAAGTCTTGAGTTATCTCAATTGCTCGCAACATCAGAGGGAACTAATGAAGCAAAGATAGAACGGTTTTTACAATTGGTCCAACAGGGTCATAGTCTTAACAACAATTTATGGAAGAATTTGACTACCCAAGATCCCAATTTCTATCGCCGTCAAATGGAGCTGCTCTCAATCGAGTCTGGCAGTTTGTCTGGAGAATATGGGACGATGAATGAAACTTTTACACAATTGATAGATGAAAATGCACCTTGGAAAAAGTCAAGGGGGGATGGTGGAGGAGGAAATAGTTCATCGAAACGAACGATTCAGTTTACGAGCAGTCTTGAACAAGCGACTAAAAAACCTTCGACAGACGCACAAACCTCAAGCAAAAACGTAGACTCTTTAAAAAGCTGAACAATAGTATTGAGTAAAATAAATTAATCCTAACTTAAGTGTATAATTATTGGGTCACTGGTGTAATTGTGCTTACCTGATGTAGATAAATATTCCAATCTATGTCCATCCGAATCCCTTCATCAATCATGTATCGTGTTGCTTTTGTACAAAACCACATAAAACTGCACACAACATCTCTCTCATCTGTCCAGTTCATCCAACTGTTTTTCGTCGTTTCCCCCTCACCCGCGTCGCTCCCTCTCGTCTCACTCGTCTCAGTGTAAACAAAATATGCCCCCTTTCTCGCCTCCAGAACTGCTAATGCCATCCCCTGAACCAGAGGTTGCGCCTATCGGAACGGGACCCCGAATCCGCCGCTGGATCTCAGCCTGAGACTTAAATCCTAGAAGGAACCTGGGACGACAGTGATATGAGATTGCAGTAGACGGATTAATCGACACAGAGTGTGAGGAGCGCAGGTTTCAAGAGCACTAATTAGTAGTGTGGGACGAGATACTAAAGGTATTCCAAGGATAAAACTGGAAGGATTCAGTAGTGGTTGATTCGAGAGAATAGCTTTGGATAGAGAGGCATTGGAGGGGGCATAATTAGTAATAGGATCTTACTGCCAACAATAGCGTGTTACAATCAATAGTAACAGTGGTGCTGAGATTGATATATGGTTGAAGAACTTCTGAATGATTTTTGAAAGAGGTTAGATTGTATTAAAAGTTGACTTTTTTTTTGGCTATTGGGAATTAGATTGCCAACAGTTTGAAATCATCACTAGGAATTTGTTATTGGTACCATTTCCCACAGTGGAGGGCGTGATATTGTGAGTTGACCTTTCTGGAAAGTAAACCATGGGATCGTGTTTCTCTTCGCCCAGAAAAGAAGCCTCTAAGGAAGCTGGGTCATCCCAATCTCCTGGTCACCAAAGACAGGGGGCAGGGGCCACATCTGGAGGCGCTAATTCAGTCCCAGGATCAGGACCTGGAACCACAGGCATTCAGAGTACCTCTGACAATGGGCTAGATACTTCCACAACTGCAGATGGATTCAATAACAAATCATCAGGATCGACCAGACAAAATTCGGCCGCAACTTCCCAACTGCATCATCAATCACAAACCCCTAAAGGACAAGGTACGTCTGCTCAATCAAATGCTTTAGCCAATGGCGGTTCTCGAACTGCTTCAGGAGCGACTGCTGGGTCTTCTGCTAATGATAAAGAAATCAAAATTCTACTTCTAGGCTCTGGAGAGAGTGGCAAGTCTACGATTCTCAAGCAAATGAAAATTATCCATCAAAATGGTTACTCTCAGGAAGAGTTGATAATGTATAAGACCACAGTGTACAAGAACTTGATTGATTGTGCAAAAGCAATTGTAGAAGCTTTGAAGATGTTTGGACTTTCAGTCTGTGAAGAAAAATCAGCTATCCACGACGAAGGTGAAGACCACAGTGGTGATGAACAAGGTGACAATCAAGTAGTTACTCAAAAGGGATCAGCCGACTTTAAGGCGGTGCCTCAAGAAGACCTTGACTTCATTAGCTCTTATATCATTCAACCGGATCCTGATACAATTTTAGATCCTCGAGTTGCACAGGTGATTACAGACTTGTGGGGACATCCTGTGGTCAAGAAAATGTTCCTGGAACGACGATCGGAGTTCTATATTATGGACTCTGCTCCGTACTTCTTTTCAAACGTCAAGCGAATTGGGTCCCCTGAATATACCCCTACCGTGCCAGACGTGCTGCGTGCCAGAGTTAAGACCACTGGAATCTATGAGACAAATTTTGAAATGGGAGGCATGAAGATCAGGATGTATGATGTTGGTGGCCAGCGATCTGAAAGGAAGAAGTGGATTCATTGCTTTGATAATGTCACACTAATAATCTTCTGTGTTGCTCTGTCAGAATATGACCAGGGATTGTTGGAAGAAAACAACCAGAATAGAATGGCGGAATCACTCGTGTTGTTTGACTCGGTGGTCAATTCACGGTGGTTTGCGAGGACTTCAGTGGTGCTGTTTTTGAATAAGATTGACGTTTTCACTGAGAAACTTCCCCACTCTCCATTGGAGAAGTACTTCCCAGATTACACTGGTGGAAATGATATTAATAACGCAGCAAAGTATATCTTATGGAGATTCAGTGCTCTTAATCGTGCCAATCTCAATATTTACCCCCATCTTACCCAAGCAACTGACACTTCCAACATCCGATTGGTGTTTGCTGCAGTGAAGGAGACCATCCTGCAAAACTCCCTTAAGGATTCTGGCATTTTGTAATACTGTTATTTTATTTTTTTGTAATTTTGATTATTGGTCCAACATATCATTCTATTATCATGTATAGCATCTATAACACTGTGGATGAAGAAAAGATGAGATTGAACTATTCGATTAACGACCCAAATTCGACATATAAAGCTTGAACATCAGATGTTTGGAGAGGCCTGTTGGAACGAAATTGTGCCGTCGGTTTATCATGCACGCCTATTATTCTTCAAAGAAGGTCCGACCAGCTCGTAATAGTGTGCTCTTCAGGGCGACTCGAATTTCTGGGTTAAGCTCCTTTGAAAGAAGACCCACAAACTGAGGATACAATTCAGCAATAGTATTTGAGAAGTCCTCATCAGAAAAGGTACTATACTCATCAAGAATCTTCCAAATCACCGGCCACAAAGTCGAGATATAACGCTGCTCAGTTGTATCCAAGCTGTTATAGCCTCTAACAATTTCAACTGTCTGTTTGATAAGCTCTTTCCCAATCTTCAACCGCATCTCATGGTCCTTATCAAGACCGACAGTTTTGACTTTGTAAAGCTTCATCATGAC
This sequence comes from Blastobotrys americanus, assembly GCA_003705795.3. Lineage (NCBI taxonomy): Eukaryota > Fungi > Ascomycota > Dipodascomycetes > Dipodascales > Trichomonascaceae > Blastobotrys > Blastobotrys americanus. The sequence goes on along the minus strand of PPJN03000020.1, from coordinate 102,920 downwards.
TGTCACATATGTTAAGGCAGATGTACTCTCTTGTTTCAATAAATTTGGCATTTGCTTCATGAACCCTTGTTTCCACAATCTGGTTCGCAGCTCCCTATTTCCATTGAACTCTCGCGAGAAGGTATGAGAAGACTTTACAAGTTTGCATAGTCGGAGAATCTCGTCACTAGGCATTCTGTCAAATACCTCTTTCTTATCCATCAAATCATTCACGGTAGAGATCATCAATGACTGAAGGACACTCTTGACCACTGTTTTCTTGAACCTCTTCGGTTCTTCCTTGTTTCCATTGGAATTCGACAAAGATGGCGAATTCGTTGTTACAGTGGAATCCACAGCACTGTTAGTCGGTGACGTGCTCTTGTCCTGGTCCGATATACTAACCGATACAACTCTAGTATGACCATTCCCACCATTGGTGGTGGGAGCTGATGCTGCTACAGAATCGAATAGCTCCGTCGCAGTAGTGTCCTGGAAAAGCTCCTCAATCTTATCAACAATCAGTGTCCAATGTGACTGTTGGAGCATTTTGACATTATCCTCAATCAGCTGCTCAAGACAGTAACCACCCATTTTGGACACCGTTTCATTATCCTGGTTGATGCACCGTACGAGCAAATCCAGAAACCCACCTAAAATTCTCTCCAATTCAGAGAAATAATGAGTTAAGAGCTCGATAATATTCCTCAACGCTTGGATCATCGTCGTCGATAGCCAAACTGATAGATCCTCATCCTCTTGTTGGGCCCTCGATCTGGATTCTAGCACATGGAAAATTGGAAACAGAAGCTCTTGACAGATCTTATCCCAAGCAGTTCCATCAAAAGTGCCACCATGAGCTACTAAGGAATCAAAAAGGTAGTTAAGCGCCCTTGATCGGATCTCGAGATCCTCTCCTTCCATGATGACCTTCTGAAAAGAACGCAAGATAGGATACCAAAGCGTAATGGAGTTATCTTTAGATGTTTCGGTGCTAGCGCCATCACTACTCTGCTGTAGCTGAGTACGCTCAATGATCATAGGAATGGTCCCATTGAGTAAGTCAATTGAATGTAATCCGATTTTTTGGAACTTATTATTTTTCGCTAGTTCCGCTAGACAATCAAGCATGTTATCAAAGCTGTTTTGCTTGATGACCTCATCCAGGAACTGGTCATGAATACGCTGGGCCAGTTCAAAGCTAGACTCTACAATGTGCGCATATGGTACCGAGGCTGCAGCCGCAAACACATTAAACATAGTGCTCCATCCAGACCTAATCTTATCAGACTTCGACAGAATCATTTGCTCAAGGCATTGTAATGCCAACTCCTTGCTGGAAGCATCCGGATTATTTTTCATCACATACTCAAATGGCTTCAGGAATTCTTTCTGGAATTTGAAGTAAGGAAGTTCTTCGATGTCCAAGAACCGCATGGAGAGCTGTCGCAAGGAATCTAAGGCAAAGGACACAACATTTGAGTTTCCATAGCATCCCACTTGATTGAATTGTTCACCCATTATAGCCCATAATCGACTCCATTCCACTCTGATTCGAGCCATATTGTAATAGCAAACGTCCACCATCTTTTGCAGTGAGAATGTACGCGGGTGCTCGTGATCTTGACCAGACGATTCAATTTCCTCCCAAGAAACCTCAGATAGTGCCTTGACAAAGTCGACAATCGCATCGCCTGAAAGAACTGCACTTTGTGTGAAAATCTTGTCCATTGAGACTATAATTTCTCGAGAACTCATTGCCTGCGCAACCTCTGGTGAGTAGCGAGAGTTCTGAAGAATATTCTTAGAAAACTGACTCGAGACGGTTCCTGTCGTACGAGTAGATTCAATTGAGGCTCGCGAATTAGCTATGCGTGCATTAGATAGATCTGGGATTGTTCTGGCCGCAATTCCTGAGCTAATAAGCTGAAATCTTTCCAATTGACTAACTGACACAAGCACATCCTTCCACGAACTCTTCAGCATGTTACCCTCAGAGAGTGCCACGCTGAACAAGGTCTTTACGGCTTCAATGCTCTTTTCTCTCATTTCACTGAAGTTCTGAAGGTTTGTAAACTTCGAAAGCGCATTCATGAAGGAGATTCGGGGTAATTCAATTTCAAAAAGACAAGATATCCGGATTGACAAAAGAAATCCTTCCAGACAGAGTTTAGCAGTGCTTATGTCTTCGGTCTCCTGAAACGGCCCACTGAGGCCAGCTAGAAACGACATCCAAACGACATCAAACATAGGCTTAACGTGCTCAACATGAGATGCTACATAGAATAGGTTGCCTGAGTTCTCACCGTCCTCTAATACATCAGTTCCAGATGCTCCTCGTGAGGATTTACGGTGCTTTTTCTTCCCTTCCTTTGCCAACATCGACTTGAAAACTCTCTCAGTCTTGTTAGACATCTCTTTAGAAGCTTGAAGGTATGCTTCTCGTTGAGTGTTCCTTCCAGAAGTGGCAAGTGCCAATCCAAACGTAGCCGCAAATCCCGCTGGAGCTGTTCCTCCTTCAGAGGACAAAAGCGCAGCATGTTGTTCTGATAGCAACTTGATTTCGTTGTGTTGGATGTCATCGTATATAGTCGTAAGAAATTCATCTGGCAGGTCAGCTTTATCATTGATGCCACGGTTGTTCTTGATGAAATCCTCCAAAGTCATCCTTTTCTTCACCTGAGCAGAGTGTAAATCAGTATTTAACAGGATAACAGAGTATGCCAAAATATAGGGAGTATCAGCGTTCGAAAATATGCCAGGATTTCCAGACATATACTGCTCAGCGAATTTCAGCATCAGCCGATCGATTTTTTGTGCCTCTCCAGGTAATCTAAAGCTCTGCATGAACTTTCGCATCGCATCTACAAATGCCATGCTGCTGAAATCTATCTGATCTACAAACGCATGCATCACTGAGATATTGAACTTCTCATCACCACCTAAGAACTCTCCTAAGACGGCCTTATCTATACCCTCTGTATTGAGAAGAAACCCTGCAATAATATTGGGGTCTCGAGATTCAATGAACCCATCACGGATAAGATACTCCAAACCCCTTTTCGGTTTGTAGTTAAACTCCACAATTGCTTCTGAAAGAGCAGTTTTTTGCTGTTTCAAGCTTTCAAATTGACTGGGATCATCAAATGCGGGGTTGTTACCAAGGACAGGTGTTCTGGTTCCTACGCTATTAGCACTATTTGATTTCTCATCCCGGTCATTCTGTGGACTGTCTGTAGCACCGCCTGACCCTTCTGACTTCATGCCTGAGTGCGAGGGACTGTAGCTGTCACCAGTCACTGAAGCGAGAGTTAACGCATCCCCATCCCTTGCTGCCGGTACTACTGCAATTCCTCGATGAGACCAAGTCAGTAGAGATCTCAGAATAGCGACAAGGGATCCCAAAGCACTCATCTTTAAAGCATATTCTGGAGGAAAGTTTGAAGTCTCCGGGGTATGGCTGGCGGCAGCGACATTGCTGATCGATAACGCTGGGGGCAACGAAAGATTGTATACCGCAATAGGCTTGTGCCGATTGTCTTGAAAGCTCTTGAGCTGAGTGGATGTGAGATGCACATTCGATGTCGCTAGCCGGATAAGCATATTGACAGAGTCTTCATATACATTAACTATCGCTCTTGGATCACAGTCATAATTCAAGTAGAGCTCAACTAGGGCTCTAGGATCATTGCCTAGTCGTTGGAAAATGGATAACAGATATTGCTTCTGATGAGGGGTGGATGTCTTCATTTCAATAATGGGGAAATAAATCTCCGCGAAAAACACATCAATCTCTTTTTTGAACTGACTGCGCAAGTTGCTTAAAATCAGCCAAAATATTTCCGCCGAAATCTCAAAAATGGGAGGAGATATGCTTGCAGCATTTCTGGCCAGACTCGAACATAAATAATCCTTAATTGCGGAAACAAAAGTCTCCATACCCTTACTATTGGAGGTGATAGTGATATCCCGAGAAAGAAAGACATTCATATGCGATTTCAAAATGGAATGAATCAGATGAAGCGATAGTAGCTTTGACCTCATCGAATGTGATTTGGTATCCGTTTCATTGTCCATTGCCTTTTCAGACAGTTTGCACATTGTTCGGAAAACTAAAAAAGCGTCCTTTACGAAAAGATCACAATCGTCAGAGGATGATGTAATGGTTGATGATTCCATCCGAGTATCACCATCAGCATCCATAGAATTGCGCGATCCTCTAGCCTCCATATCTTTGAGCGTGAGATTCTCCTGAGAAGCGGGTACATCAAATTCACGAATAGAATCGGCAATGTTAGTAGAAGAGGATGCATCGCTCTGAGAAATACTAAGAGCACTGGAGTTTGAAAGCTGCTTTATTCTCTCAAATACAACATTCACCATTTGAGTGAGGGCTGCTTGAGCAGTAGCTTGGTTGGTATTAGAATGCGAAACCACAAAAATGGTGTAAGTCTGACGCAAAGCTTTGAGTAACGTAGAACCATGAGATATAAGGTCATCATTTAGAACTGCAGCCATTAAAGCCTTGATTATCTGCATCTCAATCCTTGCATCAGTATGCTCGCCGCTGAAATTGTCACATACAGTAGTAACTGCTCTGTCAATCAAAGGAATAGTAGGAGGAGGAGTGACTCCAGATTCTGGGTCGATCTCTGGTCGTTCAGGGTCTACAAGGTAAGAGAAGGAGAATAGCTTCGCAATACAGTCAAGAGCAATAACCTTCAGTTCAATGTTTGTACTTTGAGCACATACAATTCTGAGCGCTTCGAACACCACAGTTGGAGAAGGCACAACAAGCGAAGTATCATTCAATTGGCCTAACAAAGGTTAATATTTCAGACAACAACAAAAAAACAATTAAAACAAGAAAACCACCAGACTTTGTAACATAAATGCTCAGCTAAACATTGCAACAAACCCACTTACCTAATGCCTTCTTTACTGCAGTCTCTAGTGCTAAGTTTTTTCGGGCATCTTTCGATGCAGCGATCGCATCGAGGGCTTTTTTGATGAACACTACTGAAGATACAGTATGCCCGCTAGAATTTGTGGATGAGATTGAAAGCGCAATGGATGGAGCTCGGTTCTTATGCCTTGGCTGAGATCCACTAGCATTATCAGGAGTCGAAGGAGTAGATGGTGAGGCCAAAGAAGCAGACTCTGTGCCCTTTACAGAACCTTTACCAGTCTGACTGGATTTAGTTTCGGTGTCACCGTTTCGAGATTGTTCACCACCACCTGGAGTCACAGAACCTCCAGGAGTACTTGTAGAGCTGTCCTTCAGATCCACAGGCGATAAATCATCTTCAATTGCAGATGAATCCTTGGTAGCCGAGTTAGCTACGCCTGACCCTTCATCTATTCGATCCAGTTTAGAGCTGGAGAGATCAGACTTGTCATTCTTAGCTTCTGTGTTTTCCTTAACCTCTTCCTCAGTAGAGCTTCCCAACGAACTATCATTCAATTCTTCTTTGCGATTCTCATTATCACCATTAGCTGACCCTGACCGGTCTGGATTCTTCAAACCAGACTCAGACGTTTCTAACTCTTTGGCCTCTTTATCATCTCTACTCTTCTCTTTATTGTGTCTCGAACCAGCGCCCTTGACCCCTGTGTTTTTACCACTGGACTTAGCGGTACCAATAGCAGAGTTAGAGTCCGGCTTCGCCATCACCAGTTGAAACTCCTAAGATATGACAGCACACAAACGAATTCTTATCTTGGCCCAGAATGGCCTTGTCGAGCCTCGTATTTCAAGCCGTCAACCTAAGGTACTTTACTCTTAGCTGTCCTAATGTTCGTGCGGTGCGCTGTAGTTCGGGCTCGCGCGCCACTTGTAGCCTACCGTGGTGACGTAGTGTGATTACCGAAACGTTACGTAATCAGCAAGGCTGAATCTGGGCTGGAGACCCCGACGTGTAGGAAGTATAAGCGGAGGGAAGTAATTGGAAGAGGCAAGTGGTTTACATTGAGAGGAGTAACATTGAGGATTCACTATTCAAAGGACAAGAGACCGTGTTCGATTGACCTACTAGGATTAATATGGCTAACGCAGCAGCTAAAAAGCTTGCGGTTTCGAACACAGCACACCTTAAAAATCTCCATGTTGCATTTGCTATTATCAATTTAGTTGTAATTGGAGCTCACTATTTACTCCGGCGTCCTAGAAGCATTAGATCTTACTTGCTATTCTCTTTGCCCGCATTTTTCCTTCAATACCAGTTGGAACGACTGGGAAGACCAAAGTATGATGATCGGGGTCAATTGGTTCATGCAGGCGAGGATTTGGGCATGGCAGGTTTAACTGAATGGTTTCAGGATGTCATATATCTCACTTGGGCTTGCGATATTCTTTTAGTGTTGACAGGAACCAACCTGGTATGGTACACATTTTTGCTTATCCCCGGATATGCTAGTTTCAAGCTCTACACTACGTTCTTCAAGGGACAAAAGGTTCCCGGATCGAGTTCAACTGGACCTGCGCCAGCACTGTCGAAACGACAAGAAAAGCTCGAAAAGAAAGGAAGAAGGAAGTATGTTCACGCGTAAGCAAAGCTAACTGATTAACCAGTTCATAGTTCAAATGTAATATACTAGGGCTGTTTATTTTGTGTATTGTAAGTACCTCACCATGCTATGTGATTAAGAAAACGACATTTCCTTCTTGATGCGGGCAATAGCCAAACCAGGGTTCAAATGCTTGGGACAGGTTCGAGTGCAGTTCATAATGGTATGACATCGATAAAGAGACATTGAATTTTCCAGCTGCTCTCGTCGTTCAGAAGTGGCCTCATCTCGAGAATCTGCCATCCATCTGTATGCCTGCATCAGAACCGCGGGTCCAAGATATTCCTGCTGGTTCCACCAGTATGAAGGGCAAGCTGTAGAACAACAAGCACATAAGATACATTCATACATGCCGTCTAACTTTTCACGGTCAGCAATAGACTGTCGGATTTCCTTACCATCTTCTGGAAACGTGTCTCGCTGCAGATATGGCTTAATAGATCGATATTGCTTGTAAAACTGAGTTAAGTCAGGAACTAAATCCTTAACCACAAACATATGAGGTAGAGGATATATTTTATCTGGCTTTGAGGTATCAGTCTCAATTCTGCACAGACATGCCAGAGTGTTGCGGCCATTAATATTCATAGCACAAGACCCACAAATTCCTTCACGGCATGAACGTCGCAAAGTCAGTGTAGAATCTTGTTCATTCTTAATTTTCAATAGTGCATCCAGTACCATTGGTCCCGTTTCATCAAGGTCAATCTCATAGGTTTGCATCTTTGGCTTTTCTTCTGGAGTATCAGGGTTCCACCGATAAATTTTGAATTCCTTAGTTCTCGCTGCCACCATGGGTGACGACGAGAAGGCACGTACACCTCGCAAGCATGGTAATCTAACGAGTCTGTGGAACATCTCCAACTACTCCTCTAGTTGCAGTATCCTTTTAATTTCTCCTGTGGTGTAAACCCGTCGAGTCTTGTTAGTCTGATGGAGGCCGAATACAGTTGGAGTTCGGATGATATTTAGCTTTGGGACGAATCATCTCACCTGTGATTGGCCAGCCGGTGTCCGGTCCGGGGAGTACGGCGCTACCGCGTAAGCGACAAACATCCAGAAAAACCTCGGATACAATGGGAAGAGCCAATGAGGAGGCCTCAAACCGAGTAATTGGTGTCATTAAGAGGGTGAGGTAATTGGGCCATTGAGAGGGTGAGTAGGTCAACCGGAGGTTAAATGACAGAGTCAACTCTTGAGAACTGGGACTATATTCACCACTCTGGTGAGTTGTGCTTCACAGACCAACGATCGTAACACTACGCCCTGCGCTATTACAGAGAGCCTAAGACCGGACCTCCGATCTTGCTTACACTCTGATATATCAGGGATGGATGTGGCTGGTCAGTGTAGTAAAGAACCGAGTCTTAGAGCCGATGGGCTTTAGCATTTGGCCCGGGCATGGGACTGTGGGTTTAGCATTAGACCTGTGGATATGAGATTGTGGGTTTAGCATTACATCTATGTGTATGAGACTTTGAGTATTCGCATAGAACTGTGAATGTTATCTGTTGTGCCGTTTATCGAATATAGCTTGTGTAAGCTGACTTTGTAAGGAAATGGTTACTGTTGAGTAGTGGGACTGGAGATATTTCTGGATCCCTATCATTGATGAACCAATGCCTTGGATAGACAACCTATATGATCGAATAGCGGTGTTGGCTGAGGAAAGTGTTATATCGTGTAAACTGAAGACTGTAAGTTATCTACAACGCAAATTAGGAACATGTCGTTATGTCCAAGTTGAAAGGTTTGTTTAACTAATCATAGGAATTTGGGATCAGGTATATCGAGATGATACAGTTTGACTCAGGACTGAAAAAATTATACACAATTACCCCTTGGTTAGCAGATCCTAGCACCCCCGTGCTATATTTTAACATCTATCGACAGAACGATAATGAATTAGTTACATCAGTTGATGACATCTATGCCCTCATAATTGATCCATATTATCAGGCTCAGTTGACTTCAGATAATCTGGTCATGCCAGCACTAAGTCAAGGAGAGCATCCAGTCGGTGGACAGCCAGCATTCTATTTGCATCCCTGTAACACACAAGAGTTCCTTCGCCAGTTGAAGTATAGTAATGTCACCGCATTCAACGACCATGGCCATGGCTATGAGGTTAGTGATAGCACGGCAATGTTTCTATGGTTGCAAACATTTGCAAATTATGTGGGTTTGAATTTCAATCCAAAGAGCCTACCCCGATCCTAGGATTCACATAGTTTGACCAGGTTAATGCACTGAACTTAGTTCACATTTCGCAGGCAAATGGGCTGATAGCACCACAATCTCGTCTATTTTTGCAGTTCGTTGGTTCAGTTATCTTCATAGGGCGTTTCATCATACATTGGAATGTCGGAATCTCCAACGCCATTCTCAGCCATGATGGGCTGTACTGGTGCAATTGATCCCTTGATTCGAGCAATTGCTTTCGCATCCTCCTTAGCATATCTCATTCGCAATGGCTTACCAAAGAATTCAAAGCCCTGGAGGGATTGGATAGCGACGGTAGCTCCTTTGGTGTCGCTAAATGCTATATGAGCTTGGCCTCTCATCTTTGGGGTCTTCAGAGCCACTATATCAATTATATGGCCATAAGTAGAAAATAATAAATACAAGTTTCGTTTCAGGTCTAGAATGTTAGTGTTAACTCTCTCAAAAGCGATTCTAATTCTCTCACCATGCTAATAGGCTACTACTAGTACGTGGAATGATCCTGCTACCAACATGTAAAATATTAATCCACCGTTCTTCCGCCTTACTTACCATCTTTCTTTAGTTTATCGTTCAGGTTATTTACGTAGATAGTCTGAATCGGGTTACCCAATTCAATTTCTTCTATAATTGCCTTCGTCTCTTCGTCGGGCTTTACCACTGCTGATTCTACTTTCTCAGTAGGCTCATCACCAGTGTTTTTGTCTTGTAATTTTTCCTCCTCCTGCTTTTTATTGCCCCTTCGAGCTTTTTTGGTCACAGGGGCATCAACTGTATCACCCGCTTGACCATTAGATTTAGCAGACCCTCTTTTAGGCATCTTTCTATTCAACCTTTGCAAACAGAAATCTTGATACTCACCACTACAAGATACATTTCATTAACTTTGTCCAAATCCTCTCGAAACACGCGGCTGGTTGTCTTAGCAATATATATGCGGCGCGCTCAACTTCCAACACATGATGAAGACACAGTATCACAGTATCACAGTATCTTGAATCAATTAGAATCTGGATAAGAACCACTTGGGTGACAAAAGCCGAGTAAATTTTATCTAGATCCTGGGTCTGAGCTGGTTTTTAATACACCTGTGGATTTTACTGGTAGACCAGACCTTAGCAGCCTTAAACAGAGTACATATACAGCCATTCATCGCTCCAAGATGGCATCCTTTCAACAGACAAGATCACAAGCTCGAGCTCTAGAGTCTAAAACGGAGAGTTTACTGACCGATTTATCATCCTTTGCTCAATCTGTGTCTTCGAGTGCAACAGCTGAAGAGACTAAAACCATACATGATATTGAAGAAGCATTCGTTTCTCGAGATCAGGTAATTGATTCATTATCAAGGGCATTGGATCAGTTGCCACAAGCTCCTGCTACCAAATTACATCAATTACAAAGGCACAAGGAAATTCTACAGGAGCAGAAGATTGAATTTCGACGAATTATGACCTCTTTACAACAAGAAAGGAACCGTACGAACTTACTGACGACTGTGCGTTCGGATATTGATTCATACCGTGCTCAGTCCACCACCCCGAGCTCCTCAGGTATGAATGAGGGAGAGTATATGCTATCCGAGCGTAACCGGATTGATAATTCTAATAACTTGGCTGACAATTTGCTCTCTCAGGCCTACGAAACTAGAGAAGACTTTGTTCGTCAGCGTAACTCGTTAGCCAATATTCAGAGACGAGTTTTTACAACTGCAAGCAGGATACCAGGGCTCAATACGATTATTGCTAAAGTGAATACCCGAAAGAAGAGGGACAGCCTAATTCTGGCATTACTGATTGCTGCATGTATATTATTTTTATTTTTCATTCGGTAAAAACAGGAGTTCTACTGCATTTGCTAAAAGTCACAGTCATTGGAATCGCTAACATGTTGAGTGATGTGATGAATTCAGGAGCATGAATCGTTAGATTACGCCATAGAATCTGGATGTGTCCGCTCCATGAAATGATTGATGTAGAATTGAGGGTATAGCAGCTTGCGTTGAGGGCTGAATCGGCTGGCAAGTGTTAAGGAATCCACTAGACAGTCACCAATACCTACACCTTTACCAAATGACGTACCTGAAAGATACAAATGTCCATCATAGGTCCTGGAAATGTCATCAAAGACTTTCTGAACAAGTGCAGTGTGTCCTACCCTATATAGAGGAATGCATTGGGTTTGGAGTTTGACTTTAGCCACATAGTCGCGTTCACTAAACTCAGCCCCAAGGTACTTTTTGATCACTCGTTCAGACATTGCGATAAGCTCTTTCTCGGTTGGGATTTGTTGTTTACCATCCCAACTAGGTCCTCCCAGCATCACTGTAAGGGTACTTCCTTTTGAGTTTGACTCAACCGAACTAGCTGTATCAGCGTTACGATTCTGCTTCCGTGCTTTTACTGATGCTGGAATATCCTCCATCTGATCTGCTAGAAAATCGTATATCTTTTTGGAATCGATGCGTTTTGTGAGATGTGGTTTCTCGTTGTCTCTATGTTCTGACTCGTTTGACCGCTTAGAAATTATCGGATTTTGAGTCACAGAATCCTGTTGCGGTAGAATTTCTACACCTGCGCTTTTGGTGGCCGAATCAAACACAATACCCAGCACATCCTCTGCTCCATGCTCCGACCTAGGGACTAAGAATCCAAACCAATTCAAGCCAACTTTCTTAGTAGGGAAAAAGAAGTTGACGACTGCCATTGTCGTAAACTTGACTTCTTTAGATGCTTGCTGAGCTAACGGGGAGTCAGAAAGAGTGGGTCCAACCTTGTTCGCTGGTAAAGTTGAAATCACAACTGGCGCAGTCAAGCTCTGATGTACATTCTCTGCATTGTTGCTTGTTCGGTTGTAAATGATCTCACACCCTCCGGGTACAGCTCGTAACTGTTCTACTGTGGTTTCGGTTAGAATCTTCACATTTTTGAAGTCATTTTGAAGGCTGTCGGCTAAAGCAAGAGCCAACTGCTGAATTCCTTTATCAAATATCACTAAGCTGTAATCTTGAAGAGACTCGTCATAAACCGTATTTGAATCCATCAGAGCACGACTGAGAAGTGGCAGGGCGGTTCTTGAGTAAGCACTGGAGCTTGAAAAGACCCCCGTGAACATTGCACCGATTACACTAGTGCGCTTAGTTCTTTCCAACATATACAATCTATCCATTCTAGCAACCGATCTGGCGCTCAGCTCTGAAATGTCACCAGCGTAAATTCCTCTGAACATTGCAGAGAATAATCTGTTTGCCATTGTGTTAGTGAATCGTCTACTGACAAACGACTCTACGGATTCGTCATGAATCGTTTGCTTCCTTGCTTTTGAAAAGAACAGGTCATTGAATGGACCCATCCTCATTCCACTCATGAACGGGGTAAAGAAAAGCTTGAATGCTTCTGCTGCGGTATTTGGAAGCATTTGAAGAGAATCGTTATACAAAATCCCTCGCGAATTCACCTTATCCTGCTTCAGAACCCCTCGGAGACTATCTGCGATCCCCAATTTCTCTGCTAGTTGAACTGCTAACTTTGTGCCAACATGAGATGGTAACAGTGTCCTCGGACCCGACTCCAAAATTGTATTAGTGTTCAAGCCATCCGTTGTAGTAGCCGTCAGTTGCTCTGATTCCATGTACCCACCTACACTAGGCTTCGCTTCAATAATAGTAATGTTAACATCCGGCCTTGATTTGGCAACATACCATGCTAATGACAGTCCAGATATCCCAGCACCTAGAATCACGAGCTCGTCATTTGGATTCAAATTGCGCAGCCTAGTATATGTTTGTTCAATTTCTTCGGTCAAAGTTTCCCAGGAATCAACATCTGAACTCATATCAGGCTCGTTATTGATCAGTCCTGATTTGGGTTGACCACGAGTGATTTTAGCCTTTCCACGAATGAGCTTATAGATTAACTTGAAAGTATCGATGACTTCACCAAACATCCCTTTAGATGATGCGACCTGGTCAATGGGTACAGTTTTAGCATTGTTGAACTTCTGTTTGAGTGCCTGTGGGCCTATCTCTTGCTCGGCATCCTCCCTCAAGGGCAATAGAGAATCTCGATATGGGTACTTCAACGTATCTATAACCGCACTCCATTGAGGATTTTCAGACATCTCTGGCGGAATGATTCGACCTTTGATCAGACGACTGACTCCTGCCTCCAATTCATCCTCAAATTCTGGTGTTTTCGGAGGCACTTGGTTTTTATCGTTCTTGCTGCTTGGGATTTGGGTGCTCTTCTGACTGACATGGCTTGATGAATGAAAGGAAGTGATTCCGGTAATCAAATATTGTCGTCCAATCACCGCTGACGCTTTTGTAGCTCGTCCTCTCACAAGCATCGTTTCTTCCTGATCAATCAAATAGACAAGTTATCATTCTCTTTCACACATTCATTCTCAATCCCCTTAAATCAGTCCACTTGGTGGTTGTGGTGGCTCGTGTTGCCTTTCTAATACCCTCTGTGGTTAAAGCAAATTTCAGTACGGCAAAATCTCATATGGGGGTGTTTCAAGCTGAGTATTTAGGCAGGTCTTGTAGCAAATGGAAATAGTTTAAGGACAAGAAATGGGGCAACGTTATAGTGTGGAGTGGCTAAGAAGATGAAGTTAGTTATGGGATATGAAGTGATTTGTTAATTCCGAACTAATCCAAAACAAGATCAGCTTGACCTTGAGTGTCAAGGTATCATGCGAGAGCCATTTTACTCTCACAACAGAATTCTAGAAAAACATAGCATCTTCAGTCATTGGATTCATAATAAATATAAAAGACTATGATAGGACAGTGATGTTGAAGCAATTTGAAGGAACCATTGCTGAAAATGTGTGTGAATGCGACAACAGTTGGAAAAAAAATGCAAGTGTGACCTATACGGTGTAGTATAAACCCACTAATCAGACTCATAACTGCTGGAACTGGAATTATCGTTCCATTCTTGAGACCCATTGTAAATCCAAAACTGGATAAAGATAACAAAATCCAAGCCTAAGGTGCCCAGGGATCCGGCTAACCAGGACGCATTGATCACAAGATAATCTCGAGATTGATTCTTAACTAAGATCGAAATCACATATGTCAGATTGCCAAGGCAAGCAAACAAGAAGAACAAGAAGGAGATGCCGTCACAAGATTTGCGCTCATAATTGAGAAGGATCTGTGGGACTCTAGATCCGAGATACAATACAGCACACAAGTAGCCAAATACTTGACCCCAGAAATCTAATTCCAACTTGTCAGGCTCTTGATGAGGAGATTTTTTCGTGCCCCCAGAAAACATCCATCCTACAACTCCAGACAGTACCACTGACAATACAATGATCAAGTTGAGTGCGAATTCTCTCCACCTCGAATGCTCTACTGTCTGACCAGATCTGGTGTCCTCTTCACCCTCCGTGCTTTGGTAATTAGGGTACGAAGTTAAGTATTCCTCTTCTAGCAATGGGGTAGCCGGAGAAAGATGCTTTGGGTCTATTGGAGCCGAATTACGCCTGTTGTATACTAAACATTGGATCAATAACACAATATCTGCCAAAGTGTAGTATACAGCTAGAATGATCATTGTAGGCAGTACCCTTTGCAAAATTGCTCCAATGATATTGAATATATCCCCCAATAACCAAAGGACCACAAAGCTCAACGACAGGCCATCTGCACTTTGCCGTATGAACTACTGTTAGTATTATAAAACTAAAGTACCAACTAGTCGACAATCAATCTCCCCATGATCCTTTAACCTGAATAACTCACATTTTCATATAACTGAGGGGAAAATACAATAACCCAACAAGCAATGGAGATTGACCTTAATTGTTAGACCGTTTAAATATACACAACAAAACGTTCCTTCAGACATATCACATATAAACTAGTGATGCTATAAGGCCGGAATAGCTACAAAACTTACCCCATAATCCCACTTAGAGCGTCCACATCAATATATGGTAATGGAAACATCTTTCTATCGCTTGCAGTCCGCGTTGATGTCTACTTGATTTCGTTTACATTTAATCAACTTCCTGATTATATCTTAATTTTCTTCCATTCGGTGTCGCGTGAAACTGCCGCACGAGGCTTCGAGAACCGAGTAGAAGACCGGAGGGCAGCAGCCGGAAGTAAGAACGAAGGTGGAGAAGTTCATGAGGTCAAGCAACGTTGCTAAATGGTGCAGATATTCTACTGATTAGATTATAAATGTGCCTATTCTAAAGCACCATATTGCTGTTTATAAGTTTTGATGGCATCCAATTGTTCAGGAGCTAGTCGGTCAGACAGATAGTCTAGAACAGATGTAAGAGACACTATGCTCTTAACTGGAACACCGTATCGATTCGACACCGCCTGAACAGAAGACAAGCCAGAATCTGAAGTTCGTTCCTGTCGATCAAGAGCAATCAGAACTCCAACGACAGTGCCGTTGGCGGTGGAGATGATGTCGAACGCTTCATTGATCGCAGTGCCTGCGGTGATCACATCGTCAATAACCAGTACTTTTTTACCCTCCAATGAAGCTCCCACAATTGTGCCTCCTTCTCCATGATCCTTCTTCTCCTTCCTGTTGTAAGCGTATTGTACGTTGTGCCATTTCTCGCCACCGATCTCTGCTAGCTTCGCGGCCGTAAGAGCCGCCAGAGCGATTCCTTTGTAGGCAGGTCCAAACAAGACATCAAATTCAATTCCTGATTTAAGTACGGTCTCAGCATATGCTTGGGCCAACGCAGACAAATGAGCGCCAGTGTTAAACAATCCCATGTTGAAGAAGTATGGAGATTTTCTCCCAGACTTGAGGGTGAACTCGCCAAATTTCAGCGCGTTAGACTGGAGAGAATTTTCGATGAATACTTGCTGATATTTCGACATCTTTTAAACGATACTATAGCGAGGTTATAAATGACTTGTTTTGCAAAATTCTAACCTCTGAGATTAGATCAGTTTATTTTCTACATCAATGCGAGAACGTTCTCACAACATTCGGTCGTAAAATTTATATCTTTTTCCCGTCGGGGGCCGATGCGCGGCGACTGCCACGGAACTCTGACCAGGATAGCTTTTGGAGAGCATTCTATTGATGGTTCATAATTATTGTATTAATTACTATTGAAAACTTGTAAAATTGCTCTATTAATTGTTCAAATACCACGTCAATGCTTAAAAGAGACCATCAATGTTACCATTGTCATCAATTTCGACGTTCATGAACCCAGCATAAGTGGATAATCCTGGAATGGTCATAATCTCCGCTGCCAACGCATACAAATAGCCTGCGCCTACAGAAGCTCTCACTTCTCGAATTGGGACTCGAAATCCAGTTGGTGCTCCTTTAAGCTTAGAGTCATGAGACAGAGAATATTGAGTTTTCGCGATGCAGATTGGAAGATGGCCGAACCCTTGTTCCGTATATCGCTTTAATTGAGCTCTAGCAACATCACTCAGATCCACCCCATCGGCTCCATACATTTTCTTAGCAATAATGTTGAGCTTTTCTTCAGCTGAGGTATCCTCAGTCGTGTAGAGAAGTTGTCGGTTAACTGTCCCATTGTTTCCATCTGACAAATTAGCCGCTTTAACCACCGTCTCAGCCAAGTCAATGGCTCCCTCACCACCCTTAGACCAGTGATCACTGAGCACTGCGTCGAACGCTCCTGAGCTAATTGCCTCGGTCCGCACCGCGTCAATCTCAGCATCAGTATCAGAGGAGAACTTGTTAATCGCAACAACCACAGGCACTCCGTAAGATCGAGCGTTCTGGATTTGCTTGGCAAGATTCACACATCCAGCTCGCACCATCTCCACATTTTCCTCCGTATATGCTGACGGCAACGGAGTTCCTGGTTTCACCTCAGGACCACCACCATGAAGCTTCAAAGCTCTGACAGTAGCTACAATTACCACTGCATCAGGATATAGACCACTGTTGCGACATTTGATGTTGAAAAACCGCTCTCCTCCCATTGTGAAGTCAAACCCAGCCTCAGTGACAACATAGCCATGCTTCTTGACATAATCTTCACCTTCTCCAGTACCTGTGAGTTTAAGGGCAATCTTGTCGGCGAGAATGGAGCTCGCGCCAATACTGATGTTTGCAAATGGACCAGCATGAACAAGCACCGGAGTACCTTCAAGTGACTGCATCATGTTAGGCTTAATTGCGTCCTTCATTAGCGCAGCCAATGCTCCACCTGCTCCAAGGTCATCACAAGTGATCGGAATTCCAGCGCGAGAGCTTCCAATTACCATGTTGCCAAGACGCTCTCTCATATCTCTTAGACTGGTAGAAAGAGCAAGCACCGCCATACACTCACTAGCCACAGAGATATCGAAGCCAGTGTATCTAGTCATCCCCTTTTCAGTAGGCGCTTGTCCAATTGTGATTCCCCGAAGATGCCTGTCATTGACATCTACAACTCGCTTCCAGGTTATAGTATCGGGATCAATATCCAATCTCACAAACCGAGAGATCTCTTCCTCACTGAGAGTCTTAGGATCATTCTTGTTAATTCCAAGTTTTTGCAGTCTTCTAATCATACTTTGTGTAAATCCTTTCTTGGGAACCAGTCGCTTGTATAATGCAGCATCTTTCTGAGTGGACTCGTGAAAGATTCTGGTATCAATTGCAGCCGCAAGAAGGTTGTTTGCCGCAGAGATTGCGTGAATGTCTCCCGTAAGATGCATATTGAATTCGTCCATGGGAATTACCTGAGAGTACCCGCCTCCAGCAGCTCCTCCTTTGATTCCGAACGTGGGCCCCATAGAAGGTTGACGTACGTTTGCAAACGATAGCCTTCCAAGGTGACCAGTCAGGGCCTGTACAATACCCATAGTGGTGGTCGATTTCCCTTCACCCAATGGCGTTGGAGTGATACCAGCTACCAAAATGTATTTGCCGTCCTTACGATTGTGTAATCTTTCAAGAACATCCAGGCTTACCTTGGCTTTATAGGGGCCAAAGGATTCAAGTTCGTGCTCAGTTAGACCAACTTCAGTGGCCAAATCCATGACCTTCTTTGGTTGTTGAGCTCTAGAGATGCTAATATCAGAAGGAACAGGGGTCTGAACACGAATTGGCAAGGGCTTGACTCTACGGCGGTCCTGCCTTGCCAGTTCTGCCTTAGCAGACTCTGCCACATTTTTTGTAAGCATTGCAACTGTCATTGGCCCAACACCTCCCGGTACTGGGGTTATTTTGGATGCAACCTTCGCCGCAGACTCATAATCTACATCTCCAACAAGCCTTCTTCCGGATAATTTCTTGTCGTCAGGAACATAATTGATACCAACATCAATAACCACAGCACCAGGCTTTAACCAATCACCTTTGACAAAGTTTGGAACACCTAAAGCAGCGACGACAACATCAGCCCGACTCACAATCTCCTTAACATCCTGGGTATATCGATGACAACCGGTAACTGTAGCGTCAGCGTTTTTCAATAGATACGACACCGGGTTGCCTACGATATCAGACCTTCCAATCACTACAGCGTTTTTCCCTCTCAATTGAACCCCTGACGTTTCCAGGAGCCACATCACACCCTTCGGGGTACAAGGAATAAACGATGGAGATCCACCTCGTCTAGCAAGTTCACCAATATTGCTTGCTCCAAACCCATCAACGTCCTTGTTAGTGGCTACTGAGTCCGTGATAACTACTTCATTGAGATGGGGAGGGAGTGGCAGCTGGATGAGAATTCCATGGACGTCAGAAGCATCATTTAGGGTCTCAATCTCCTCCAGAATTTGGGATTCAGGGATATCCTCGGGGAAACTGCGGATTTCGCATGAAATGTTAGCTTCTTTTGCGGCTTTCAGTTTCATTTTCACATAGGTCGAAGAATCAGGTCGATTACCGACCTGTAAAATAACCAGTTTTGGATGGAACGAAGATCGAGACTTTCGAATGCTTTCGATTTCTTTGCGAATATCTTCTCGAACTGTTTTGGCAATCTTGTTACCGTCGATTAGGTCCGCATCCTGCCACCGTCTAGTGGTAGAGAATAATCTAAACCCAGTTTTGCTTGAAGATTTGCAATCAACATTATTGTAAGTAACGCCATGAACAGAATGAACACTTTGAAAGTGTTTGGAGTTGACACGCAGGAAGCTATTGGACACAATTGGTACTATCGCATTCCTCTTAGACGATTGTCCTACCCAGGCAATGGAATGCCGTGATCTCATCATCTTATTAGCAACAAACCAGATCCCTCGGTCAATGCTATTTAGTTGACAATCAAAATATCACACCACCAAACCCACAGCCTTTTTCAGTATCTGGGCCAGATTGCAATCGATTAATAATAGCGAGGGTCCAATTGCTGCAAAGGCACGGTTTAAATTAGATAAATGATTTACCTACAAAAGTTTTTCCGGTAATCAGTCATCGTCCCCCCAAAAAAAAGAGATCACTAAGCGAGCCACCATTTTCTTACGTAAGGCGATCTAGAACTGGACGAAATGGGCTAGCGTAGGCCAAGTTACAACAGGAACGTTCATTGACACTAAGGGTGGAGATGATGAGGGCTTATTTGATGCAAAATGGCGACCCCTGTAACCCGTTAGAGAGACCCTGAATAACCTGTGCCCCAGTTGTGCTCATTTGCGATCAACCACAGTTTCTCACTAGCACGGGTCTTCGACTACTCGGGTCATTGCAAATCTACGGCCGCACAAGCCCGTTTGACGCGTGGCGACGGAGACCCTGGTGGAATATAGTATGGTGGTAGGGAGATTGTTGTCTTGAGATTAGACATCCATTAAATGGGTATATTGTATAGATAGAATAGAATGAGGGAGGGTAACAAGAGTAAAAGAATTATGAACGGAGCGAATACTAAGATTTAATGGATTAACTGCTTTAAATAACAACTTGAACTCAACTAACACGTCTCTCTACGGTTTCCCCATATAATGTCTGATAGACCTTTCCGACCAGGGTCACAGCTGTTCAAAAACCTAGAACCATTAGAGGAGGAAAGTCCAGATAAATCCTCTTTAGAAGGGTACTCATCTCCTCTTGCTATTAAGACCAAGGTACTAAAGCTTGTGTCTGACTCCGAATCGAGTCCCTCGAATCCGATAGATACCCCTACACACCCCTTGCCACAGTCTAAAAGACATGAGACGGTCAGCCCATCAATTGACTTGCCATTGAGTGGGCCAGTCAATCAACCAGTTGGTACACCACTCTCGGATTCTGCTATGTCGCCATCAACGGATCGTGCTCCTCAACTGCCATTACTATCACAATCCAGGAAGAGGAAGTGGGCAGCTCTAGGAAATCAGGGAGCACAAGTAGCAGCAGCAGCAGTATCCAAAGACACTCACCCAAAGCTATTGTTTTCTCCTTCTCCTAAGAAAAACAGAGCTGAATACTCAATTCGTGGTGGAGTTGCAGAAAGAATTCAAATGATGGCTGCTCATTATGAAGACTCGATTGTATTGTCGCTCCGAGGCGCTCTCAAGTCACGTAATAGGGTTGACAATAGTGATTCCGAAAATGGAGCAATTCAATCGGATGATATTACTAGTATGCACCCGGGATATAATAGAGTGACAATTGAGCAAACTTCTCGAGTCAATCGGTTTGTAACCGTGGTTAAGTTTGTTCATGACACCCAATCGGTCATACTGATAGCTACCGTCACTA
The DNA here is from genome assembly GCA_003705795.3 of Blastobotrys americanus. Classification (NCBI taxonomy): domain Eukaryota; kingdom Fungi; phylum Ascomycota; class Dipodascomycetes; order Dipodascales; family Trichomonascaceae; genus Blastobotrys; species Blastobotrys americanus. The sequence goes on along the minus strand of PPJN03000020.1, from coordinate 82,500 downwards.
CTCTTCAAACCAGCTTGGAGCGGGATATGTCTATTCTTATTGGGAATCCCTTCATGAAGCTAGGTGAATATCATGTGTATATGAATTGGAGAGTTTTGAAATGAATAGACAACCCCTTATCAATGGCACTAGCCTGCTCTATCTTCTCCCTAGCTTCGTTCTCCCATCTCTCATTCTTTCCGCTATACTAGTGCGCTAGATCAAGCTTTTCGAAGACGGGTGTGTGCGGCGGAGGTGTTTTCCTCCGCTTTTCAGAGAGCTAATGGGTGAAATATGAACTGAGATCACTTTAGATTGACCACAAGAGCATACCATCTTAGGACAGTTAATAAAAACAAATTAACTAATGTTGGCGTGGCCATCTAGAGGTTCACGACAGCTATATAAACAGCATGTTGCAGCCTTTAAGAGGCCCCAGTCTACCTGGAGTCGACTGAGAAAAGCGACAAGATCACGTAAACAGTTTGGAAAGGAGGCAGAAGCACAGCGAGAGTCAGGCAAAGTCCATGATTATACCGTAAGATCGAACACTTACTCACACTCGGCAGATTTAAATAAGGAACTTTTTGAAAGCTTTCCCTTATTGACAAATCGTCAACTGAGCAGGGAGAAGAATCGGCCATCAAAAGTACGAATGCTGGCTCGCGACTTCATGGATGATTCGCTGTACAATCCAAGCTATGGATACTTCTCTAAGGAGGTTGATATTTTTACTCCAGAACGGCCTTTTTCTTACCAAGGTATTGCTAATGAAGATGAGTTTCTTGCTCAATGGTCAAAGGAGTTCCAATCTTATTCGAAGGGTGCTAGCGAGCCAGTTAACAAGAAGAACCCATCAGCCTCTGACAGTTCAGACCCTTCCAAAAACAGCGCAAATGTTTCTAGAGCTTCAAAACAAATCTGGCATACACCCACGGAGCTTTTCAAACCATTTTACGGCGAGGCCCTGGCTAGATATCTGTTGTTAAACTACAAGTTATCTCTCTACCCCTATTCAGACCTTATCATTTATGAGATGGGTGGAGGTAATGGGACTCTAATGGCTAACATACTTGACTACATCCGAGAAACTCAGCCGGATATTTATAGTAGAACTCGCTATAATATCATCGAAATCAGTGGGAATTTAGCAGCTAAACAGCAAGCTCAAGCAAAGGGCCATGGATCAAAAGTCAAGATCATTAAAAAAAGCGTTTTCGACTGGGACCAGGAGGTCCCAGAGCCTTGTTTCTTCATTGGCTTAGAGGTGTTTGATAATTTTGCTCACGATGTCATTCGATATGACAATTTGTCACTGAAACCGCATCAAGCATACGTGGTAATTAGTGGCAACGGTGAGTTTCAGGAGCTGTACAGTTCGGATCTTGATCCCTGGGCTAAAGAGTTTTTGGCCCTTCGAGATTCTATTGGGGATTACGCTCCAGCATGGGAGCTTGGGTACCACCCATTAGCTCAGCCTGCTTCTCTCCGCACGATCAAGAACGTAGTTTGGCCGTTTAGAGAGAACTTCTCTGATCCTGAGTACATTCCTACTCGATATCTAGAGTTCTTACATGTTCTCAAGAAGTATTTCCCTAAGCATTATCTGCTTACATCTGACTTCACCCATTTAGATGAGACCATCTCTGGGTATAACTCTCCAGTAGTCCAGACGGTGCTAAATAATCAGATGATTACTATTTCAACCTACATGGCATTGCAAGGGTTCTACGATATAATGTTTCCCACTGATTTTGCTCTAGCTGCTGATCTGTATAGTAAGGTGACTGGTAAAACCATAAAGGTATCTACCCATCGAGAGTTCATGGAGACATGGGCAGAAGTAGAGCAAACGTCCACTAAGACTGGAGAGAATCCATTGCTATCATTCTATCAGAATGCTGCATTTATGCACAGCTAACTGGTTGAATGAGAGATGAATTAGCGAACTAGAGGGTATGATTAGAGGATCTGATAACTTGCCCGATCTTTAGTATTCCACGGCCGATACTTGTAAATAGACAACTGCATAACCAAACAAATGTATTAATTTCTTTACTGGGGATAAAAGTTAGCGGATCATGTCTATGTTGGTGGCCGAGAGGATTAAATAAGGGTATCTTCATTTGGATTGTTAGTCCTCATGTAGATGTATCTATATACAGGCGGAGGCTCTCCTCAAGGTTCTTAATTGTGAACCTTTATGCGTTTGGTAGACTGTAGATGGACGTTGTATGGCACAGGATCGTCATTAATATGCCTTTTAGTGCTGCTCTGAGTGGAGCATGACAAAGCTGATAGAAGTTCATTGACACCTGAAGCTAAAATCGTCAGATCATTATCATTCTCGACCCAGCCAAGCCTGAGACTGAGGTAGAGACAATCATTTTTGAACGTCTGGAGAAGATATAATGCCTTTGAAGAGATGGTACGGTAGTTGCATCTTTCATCAATTCCATAGAATGAATAGCCATCACGACTATGTGAGCGGTCAGTTTCTAAATAGTGACCATTATCCTTCAGAGCCTCTTTAACAAACTCTCCATACCAAGAGAAAAAGGACCATTGACAAGATCGATCACATTTGAACAGATCATAAAAGGTATCAATAGACCATTTTGATGGTTCAATTTTGTTCCTGGCTACTAATGTCGCACAGCTCTGAGCCATTTCAAATTATGGTGCCGGTTACTTTTTTAGCTCACCTGTTAGATGTTCGATGATAAGATAACGATGTTTAGCCTCTATAGCAAGATAGATGACTACTTAGAGGGCTTATTGAATACGTACAACAATTACTGATCTTAACAGGCCAATTTAATCAATAAGCGAATCAGCAGATGCTCTAGCTCATTTGTCATGTGCAAACATTCAACAGATAATGAACAGTGTATTGTAGAGTTATGTTAGAATGAAATATCACGCCTCCAAATTTTTTTTATCTTTTTTTTTTGAAGCAACTGAGACATCCGGAAAAACTCGGGTTTTTTTACCTTGTCAAATCAGAGCAGATTGAACTGTCTGAAGGAGGCAGAAGACCATTTCATTAGACTGGAACAGATGCCGGGTAGCCGCGCGACGATTGTGATTTCATTTATCGGGTCGAACTACCTTCGTTTGCGTTCTCAGAACTTGTCAGACTTTATTTGTTCAACTAAGAACTGGTTAATACAATTAATTGGGTTATTTATATTGCTTATTGCATCATGGGCCCGGGTCTAAACCATACAATGTAAGTAAATCGGATAGAGTTTGGAAGCTACTTCGGGGACCCATAATAACAACTAGTAAAATTAATATTCCATTTGATTCGGAGTCTCATGCTCGTATAGCGTTGAGGTCTATTGAACCAGACCCTGAACTTAAACCAGATCAATTTAGCAGACAGCTTGAAGTTTCTGACAGTGTACTTTGTGCGGAATTCAAAGCAGTCAGCGATCGAACGTTGAGAGTAGGGGTTAACAGCTTTTTTGACAATTTGAATGTTGTTGTGGAATGCATTGATCAATTAGAACCAGACAGCCTTAATCAGCAATGATATTGAAGTTCGTGCCGCTATTTTACGAAAAAAAAAAAAAGGAAACATCTTTGCATAGTTTATTGAATCATAACCACAACTGACTAGTTTTACTAATGTATAATTTATCGAAATCTGACTCTAGGCTTGTAGGCGTTTTGAGCTAGCTTCCACTTGCTGTTACTTGCTGTTACTCAACTTCGCAACTGTTAGCTGCCACTACTAACTTCCACTACTAACTTCCACTACTGGCTATCGCCTTGAAATTCACATGTCCATTAAAACCACTGATTCGTCTCCACTCTTTACTGCTTCATTTATTACAATTCATACTCATGACTACATCTCACTCTTCATTTGCTCCGCATCCCCTGTCTCATCCTTGACCTGTTTGCCCCCACGGCTTCCCGCCTAGTCATCTAACTACCACAGTAAAATACTTAATTTTGATCCGCAAGCCAAACAAGAACCACAAATCTCAGTGTTAAGAGCCAAAGGGGTGGCGAAAGTCTGTTCAAGCCATTCAATCTTTGAGCAGAAACATTGTGATCCTAAGGTGACTCTCATTCCGATGAATAATAGTCCATGGTTCGTACAGTTAGCTATAGCACGAGCATCACATCCAGTAGTCAAATGAATGCTGTCCTAGATCTTGGTGTTAGATATTCTCACTCCAAGCTGAGATACCAACCCAACTAGTGGGTATGACCATGGAAAAGGGCCATAACAAATCCCGCAGTGGTAAAAACTCTGGCGTAGCTAGGGACCCTGATTCGTTTGATAGAGGTAGCGCTCCAATCAGTGGAGAGCTGTACGATTCGACGATTCGCAAAGACAGAGGGAGACCAAGTGGTCGAAAGAGATTGAACTCTGCACAAGCACCTGTAGATGAACCAACTAAACGATTATCAGATAGAAGAGACCATGATAGGGATTATGATAGGGATCATGATAGGGAATCTAAAGGTAATGAGCGTTCTCAGGATAGGCCGGACGGTCCGGAAGGTGGCCGTAAACCCCATTATCGAGGTCGTACCCAGGGTTCAAGTTCAAGCAGTCAGGCTGCACTAACTAGTGGCAGACTGTCAAAGTCAGCTAAACCTGTTGGTTCTCGTGCTCAGGGCCTAGCATTGGTAATGGAGAAATATGGAAGTTCAATCCCGACTGAACAAGCAAACGAAATCACATCCTATTCTGAATTGGTATCTAAAATCCAAGCTGTATACTATGAAATAACTAGACTGGAAGAGGCTTGCCAAAACCTCTCCAGCTCATTGGAGCTATCGGTAACATCTGCTTCCTTCTCGGAACGTCAATGGATCGAGTTATTTGATCTTCAGTGCGAATTGACGGGAAAGTATTACGATTTTTTCTTTCTTGCATATCACCCTATCGGAACTCATTCGACAATAGCATTGGCTAAGAAATACAAAATACCACTAAGGCTATGGAACAAAGGCGTGTTTAAATTTCTAGATCAACTGCGGTTATATAAGCCTCAGTCTGATCGATTGATTGCTGATTTCACCATTTTCTGTTTTAACATTCTTACAATGTTAACTGAGGCTCCCTATGATTCTCGAAATATGTGGTTTGAGGCCTTGGGAGATATCGCCAGGTTTTCTATGGTTGTGGGCCAGTCAGACCTAATTGATTGGCGCCGAGTTTCGCAATACTGGTATGAAAAGGCGATACTGAGAACACCAGATGTGGGAAGGTTGTATCACCATTCTGCTGTTGTCAGCGCATATCGCCTCGACAGCCTATTTTATTTTTGTAAATCCTTGACTGCTCATACCCCATTTGAGCCAACTCGAGACACAATTTTTTCTTTATTCAAGTCGAGTCTCGCTAGTGAGAGTGAGAGTCCAGTGTCAGCATACTTGAGTCTTCACCATGATCTACTCCAAACGCGAGATATGTTAGATCCTCCACAGCATCAATTAGACCTCTTCATATCCGGGGTTCTTTCTGATAGAAAGAATCGTGAGCAGCAGAATGAGGCAACATTGAACTCTATTGGTGAAGAGTTGATTGAACGTGGGCCACTTGTTGCTGCTTGCAATATTGTGGCACTGATGGATTATGGACTGGGAACTAATCCTCTTTCTTCTTATTTCATTAAAGAGGAGCAGAGTTCTGACACTGGCCATACCATTAGATCGTCAATAAATCCCAATGGGCAATCACTTTCTGATGATGGAAGCTTGGATGTACAAGGGGAAATTGTGCTAACCACAGCAGCAATACGAATGAGCGCTACTATCCTGGATGCATTTTTAAGCTTGCCTTTTGAAGATTCTTTGTCTCACCTGTTGGTCTGGCTCCATTTCTGGCTATCTCTTCCTGATGAGAACTACTTGCGGCCCATGATATCGCACCAGGATTTCCCTCTGACCAAACTACAGTCAGTGCTCATGATTTGTTTAGAATCGACAGTTACAGAACTACAAAAGGACAAGGTAGAATTATCAACTGAAGGGTTTGAGGCTACCATCGAGCAATGGTCGACCAGCTATCGAGATTCTAAAACTTCTAAAAATTATGATGCTCCGGAGTATCAATCTTCCGACCTTCTAGGTCGCATATTGTCATCTTCAGATAAGCCACCAGATCTTAAAACCGTGGTGCCAAGTTTTAAGTCACGAGCTCTTCCAGAAGAGATTATCTGCTGTGGATTTGCTTGGTCGTCTTTTGATTGCAACAGCAGGGAGTTTAATGAACTGGAGTGTTCTGTTCCAGACGAACCATTCCCAGGCTATTCAGTTGGCCATTTCACCAAAATGGTGCGTCCTGTTAGAGTGACTTTGGCGGCTTGGAAACTTTTCAATAAGTTTCCCGAAGCGTTCGACAATCCATATCTTTCTTCTCTAAAGTTGCAGCGTTCTCATGATTGAAGCAATCAAATTTACCACGATCTTTATAAAAGCTCGACTCTTACCATTCATGGATTATGAACAAATATGAACACAGGTACCTTAAAACAATGAACTTATCACTTCATTCATTTACTTCCTCAATTTCCTCACTTCATCTCCCTATTCCTCTCGTACCTCCCTCTAACTCAGGCTGCCTCTCAGTATCTTGTTTGCGAACGGCTAAGCTGAGGAAATGTCAAAAGCGTCGGGCATCACCAACTTCGTCGGTGTGCTAACTGATAGCAAGCATTAGAATGGAGATGACGGTTGATAAAAATAATGAGGTAAGTAGTCATGGAAGACATCTATTTGTTTACTACTTTCTAACCCACAGATGCTCTTGAGTTCCACGATTGCTGGTGCTACAGCAGCAGCCGGTGAAACCCTGATATCATGTAAGCATATAATAGCAATGATGATGGTGGTAGTTGATTGCTGGTCGATGGTATTAACTGTTCATAGATCCTTTGGAATACATGAAGACTAGACAACAGTTATCAACTCAAAAGGACGCAAAACTTCCTTCGTTTGGCCGAATATATTATCGAGGATGTTCCGCAATTGTTGTTGGCAATTCGTCTAAGGCACTACTCCGATTCACTGTCTATAATCAGGCAACGAAGTTTATGAGAGATGATAATGGAGACACATCTGCTCCTTTAATAGTACTAGCAGGGATGTTCACTGGGTTATGCGAATCACTTACGATTGTTCCTTTTGAGAACATGAAAACTACGATGATAGAGAGAAGCAGCGTATCTCCCCACAAAAAATCATCGCCTTCACAGCAAACTGAAGCCAAAGCTCGACCAGACGTTAAACCAGGTAAGCAAATTCGACCGCCTTCGGCCAAGATTCTTCCCCGGGTTACTGAATTGGATCCTGCTATAACCTCTTTTTCTGGTAATATTAAAGACATGTACTCCTCGCGTGGGTATCGAGCATTTGTACAAGGGTTTGGTCCTACTCTGTTCCGCCAAGTTGCTAATTCCATGGTCAGATTTACCGCTTTCAATTTCATTAAACAGGTTGTAAACACAAAGTCCGAAGAAATCTCTGCTGCTAAGGCAGTTTGTATTGGTGCTGTGGCTAGTGGGATTCAGGTGATCGCTACCCAGCCAATCGATGTTGTAAAGACCAGAATGCAGTCCTCAAATGCTCGGCGTCTTTACTCATCCAGTTTACGCTGTGCATACAATATATTTGCTCAGGAGGGGTTCAGAAAGCTCTGGAGTGGAATGTTGCCTCGATTCTTTAAGGTTAGTTTCAGTGGAGGAGTGGTATTAGGTATTTATGAGACTACCAACAACTTCATCGTTCGAGGAGTGTCTGAAAACCCGTTCAAATTGGATTGAAGCGGATCGGGTTGGAACCTTGTAATGCAATGACGATGTATTGTTGGTTTGCATTGAACTCATCTTATTAGATTAGTATGAGCTAATATAAATGTTAATCCGGTCTACTTGTTATACAATAAATTTAAAGCTTCAATCTTCAGTCAATACTCAGTACCACCCCTCAGTGTTTTTTAGAATGCATTTTTGAGATCCAGATACAATCTTTCCAATAACACTGGCTTTCTCACCTGCCTTGTTAAGAGAAGACACAACTTCCTCAGCGAACGCATCCTTGACAATAAGGACCATTCCGATACCCATATTAAATGTTTTCGAAGCATCTTCAATTGGTACATTCCCAGCCTTTGCTAGCCATTTGAACTCTGGAGGCACTTGCCAAGTGTTAACGTCAATCTCGGCATTCACGTCCTTACCAAGTACTCGAGGCACGTTCTCAACAAGTCCACCCCCAGTGATGTGGGCAAGAGCAAGAATCTTTTTTGCGTTAATAAGCGGTAATAGGGGCTTCACATAGATTCTAGTCGGTATTAGTACAGATTCACCCACAGTCTTTGAACTGTCCCAAGGAGCGACATCTGCGAAGTCAACACTAGCATGCTCTAAAATCTTTCGAACCAGAGAGAATCCATTAGAGTGGAGACCGTCAGATGCAAGGCCGATAATCACATTACCTTGAGATACGGCCTTTGGAAGAATTCCATCACGGGATACAGCACCCACTGCAGTTCCATTAACGTCGTAATCGTCCCCATGATAAAGTCCCGGCATCTCTGAAGTTTCTCCTCCAACCAGAGCACACCCGGCTATTTTACACCCCTCGGCCACACCAGACACAAATGATGCTGCAGTTTCAATTTCCAAATGGCCGCTAGCAAAATAGTCCAGGAAAAACAATGGCTCGGCTCCCTGAACTACAAGATCGTTGACGTTCATAGCAACTAAATCAATTCCGACGGTATCGTGCTTGTTTAATGTCTGGGCAATCTTGAGTTTGGTACCAACTCCATCAGTGGCTCCTACAAGAAGAGCATCTTCAAAGCCAGCAGCTTTAAGGTCGAATACTCCACCAAAGCCTCCAATCTGAGCATCTGCACCAGGTCTCCGGGTTGCTTTGACACTAGCTTTAATCTGGTCTACAAGCTGGTTGCCTCTGTCCACAGAGACACCCGCCTGTTCATAAGTCAGCCCATTAGGCTTATCAGCTTCACGGAAAGCTCGATGTGCAATGTCTTTTCGATTGTACTTGCCTTTGAATGTGACTGCATCGACTCCCTTGTAGGCCTTTGAAACAGCTTCTTTCAAGGTTGAAGCGACTGACGAAGAAGCAATCACTCGGCCACCAGCAGTGACAAGTTTTGAGTCTTTGATTCCGGTTCCTGCGTGGAAAATCACTGTACCCTGCTCCACAGAGCCAACGGTAATCTCGTCACCCTTTTCGTAACTACCAGGGTATCCACCAGCAGACATCACTACTGTTGCTCCATAACCTTTGCTTATCTTGACATTAATTGCGTCGAGCCTGTGCTCAGTAGCAGCAATCATAATCTCAGCCAGATCAGTTTGTAACAATGGCAACACAGTCTGAGTTTCTGGATCACCAAATCTAACGTTATATTCGAGAACTTTAGGGCCCTGTTTGGTGATCATGATACCAGTAAACAATACACCCACTAATGGATACCCATCTCTTCGCATTCCATCAATTGTTGGCTTGATAATGGTATCTCGAATTCGGGAGATTAATTCCGGGGTAGCGACTGGAGCAGGAGCATAAGCTCCCATTCCTCCAGTATTCACACCACTGTCTCCGTCACCAATTCGCTTATGATCCTGAGCGGGAGGTAGGTCTACAACTGTATATCCATCAGAGATTGCTAAAATCGAAAGCTCATCTCCCTCTAGGTACTCTTCAATCACTACTTCATCTCCTGCCGATCCGAATTCTCGGTCAACCATCACCTGCTTGAGTGCATCCAGTGCTTCTTGCTTGTTGGTAGGAATGAGCACTCCCTTACCAGCAGCCAATCCTGAAGCTTTGATGACAACATTATGATCAACAGACTCAATATACTGCTTAGCCTTTTCAAAATCGGTGAAATTGTTAAACTGAGCAGTGGGAATCTTGTACTTTGCCATAAATTCCTTGGAAAAGGTCTTTGATCCTTCCATCTTAGCAGCAGCTTCAGATGGTCCAAACACCGGGATTCCTACTTTACGGAAATAACCTTCGATACCATCGACTAGAGGCTGCTCAGGACCTGGAATGGCAAGATTGACACCATTTTTTACAGCAAACTCTACCAATTTGGGGAAATCGCTCTTATTTGAACCGATTTCAATGTTCTCTGCCTTAGGGACCCTTCCAGTTCCTCCGTTTCCTGGGGCTACGTAAATAGTCTCAACCAAAGGAGACTGACTTAATTTCCATGCCAGAGCATGCTCTCTTCCACCGTTTCCAATTAACAAGATCTTTACGGACATTGTAAATTATTTGTGTGGATTCTAGGCTTAACCAATTGAGAATTGCTTATCACCCATTCTCCCTTATTTGTGACGGATCAAGAACTGTATTTATTTCAAAAAAATTTTGACAGCCGCGGCTAAGGCTCTTCAAGCCACACAGTATATCGTTGGCGATTGAACAGTGAAGAAGAGTTTCAATCTCAATGCAATTGGAATAGAATCAACGTGTAACATGAATATAGAAGTTACTGAAACAAAAGGAATATATTTCGTTTCTTATTTAACCAAAAGCGTTTGTAGTAGGAAAAAAAAGATATATAGCATGGCTATCATTTGAAAAAACTTACTACTCAGCGTTTGGGTTTACGAGAGAGCACTGCCAAATCAAGAGAACAAACGATGGAGAAATTAGAACCAATGATTAACGCACCAGTGGCCAATTCACACCATTATTTTCTTCCTCATATCATTTCATTGCGGACGCGGAATGCCATTGGGAATTGGAGGAGCATTAGCATTAGCGTAGGTTGAAGGGGGTGGGGGTGGGGGAAATTGAGACTGTTGCTGAAGGTATTGGTTATATTGAGCACCCTGTGGAACAGGTGCAGAACCGTATCCATCACCTTGATGCAACTGTCGCTGGAACTGGCCAGATTGTCCAGGCTGTCCAGGCTGTCCATTGTGTTGCTGGTTTCCACCACGACGCTGGTTGGGGCCTCCTCGGTTATGACGCTGAGTGGCCCTTGGAAAGTCGGCAATTGGGAATGGTCGAGGAATACTCTCAGATTGATCTGCAACATATAGAGCCTTGTCAATCTGAGCAGGGATGGGTCTAATCTCAGTTCCAAGTTCCTGCTCAATCTTATACAGGTTGAAACGATCATCCCAATTGATGAGATTAATAGCAAGACCGAGGTGGCCAAACCGACCTGAACGACCAATACGATGAAGGTAAGTCTCAGCATTCTTAGGGAAATCGAAGTTCACCACAACATTGACAGCCTGAATATCGATACCTCTAGTTAACAAGTCAGAGCATACAAGGTTTCGACAATTACCATTGCGGAACTCGTGGAATACCTTATTTCGATGTGCTTGAAGCATCTTGGCATGGGAGTAATAACATGAGTAGCCAAGTTCAGTGATTTTTCGTGCCAACAATTCCACTCGATTAGTCGAATTGCAGAAAATAATTGACTGGTTGATTGACAGCTTGGAAAATAGAGTATTGAGACACTGCAGTTTCTGCTTCTCTTCCACAAACGCATAGAATTGAGTGATTCCACGAAGAGTAAGTTCGTCCATTAAATTGATCTCGTAAGGACGGCTTAGGTGTTTATCCATGAAGCTCTTGACAACTAGAGGGAAAGTAGCTGAGAACAGAAGAATCTGTCGATCAGATGAGAAGTAAGCCAATAGTTGCTCAATGATAGGAGTAAACTCAGGACTCAGAAGCTTATCAGCTTCGTCCATGATAAAGGTACGGCATTCTGAAAAATCAACAACATTCTTTCCTGCCAAGTCTAGCACTCGACCTGGGGTCCCTACCAAAACGTGAACAGACTCGCTAAGACGAATGATATCATCCTTCAAACTGGTACCACCAGTGGTGACCATGACATTAATGCCAAGATGTTTCCCGAGAGTTTTACAAACCTGCGAAGTCTGCAGAGCTAATTCTCGAGTAGGAACTAAGATAAGAGCTTGGGTTTTAGTATTCTTGGGCTTGATCTGCTGTAGAGCAGGAATAACAAACGCAGCAGTTTTTCCAGTACCGTTTTTGGCCCGGGCAAGAACGTCTCGACCAGCGAGAGCGATAGGAATCGCTTCTTCTTGGATAGGAGATGGCTTTTCAAATCCGGCTTCAAAAATCCCCATCAGCAATTCTCGCTTCAGATAGAAATCTTCAAAGCTATTGCCTTTAGTTCCAGTCACATCTTCGGTTTGAGGTCGAGTATCCTGAGAGGGAATATTAAGATTGTTTCTCCAGTTTGCAGAGTCTTGAGAGATGGAAGTATCTTCCAGTTGGTTGGAAAGAGCAGTAGCCATTGCAAAACTATTGTATAAATAACTGAACGTAACAGGATTCGTAAAAGTAAGTGGCTTGGGTTATGAGACCTAGTCAGAACCAGCCTATGACGTAAAAAGAGGTCGATTCGATGGTATCAGATAGTTATCTGAAGTGGAAAGCAACAAATAACGGTATTGTCAAAGAGACACAACAGGTAAAATAAAAGCAGTTCGAGATATCAATACACACACCTCAGGGAAACTAAGATTGTGAGATCGTTGGACGATTGCAAGATGAGATAATTAGGTGATCAGATGGTGATCACAACAGAAGAACCTCAGTAACTCCACCTGTCCGAATCCCTACAGATGATTAACTCCGATGACAAAGGAGATACGGCAAGAAGGCTCAAAATTTTGTACCGATACAGAGAAGTAGAGAATCGAGCAATTCAAATGCAGCAACTACTGACCGAACACTCTGTGATGATAAAAATAGTTTGTAAGTCACAAAACACAAGGGGAATATCGTAATGCTCAACCCCGTTCAAACTCAAAGTAATTTTTAAAGCAAATGCAACCAGTCACCTCTGAATTGAATGTTATATCGTGTGACTGCAAAAGAGTATTGACAGATCTTGTCAATCAATAGAAAGATGCTTGTTATAGTGGTAGGCTGATTAGTAGTTCAAAACAATTATGTTGTCCTCGACAAAGAACAAATGTCGATAATATTTAAAACAACAAAAAGCAGTAAAACCACTAATGAATAAGACAGTAAAACAAATGAATACTGTGGTTTCTTTTCAAAAACAGGAAAAATAGAAGTCAAGAACCGTCCTATACGGTTCGAATTTCAAATAATTTGCTAATCGCTTCAAACAGTCGTAACTCCTTTTAAACTAAGGTAAATATCGTTGGTACAAAGCTTCAGTTGTGGCTGCGAGTGGGCGAAAAAAGTGGCAGAGTGGAAGATGTTACCCTGTCGAAAATCTAGAGCTTTCGAGACACGGCTGACGGAGGGGAGGGGATGCGGCAGGCGTCGGTTCGGCCACAGTTGTAAACCGGGCGTTGGATGATGATCTGGTGGGACGAAATGAGAAAAGAGTAAGAAAGACGGCCTGAGGTATTTGAGTGGAGAGAAGTAGACAAGTTAATCAGAATGTGTATGCAATTCCTAGTTAGTGAACCGTAAGATTGAAGTAGCAAGTGTGTATGCATACTGTGTGGTATTTTGCATCACTGTAGGCAGCCGTGCTCCCCTGGTTCCCGTCAGCCACGCTGTGATTACCCGGGGCAAACGTTTAAGTGGTATTGACGGCTGAGTTTAGTGAGATACGGTGAAAGGGGAAACTGATACCATCGCAGCCTGGTTGGGGTTGAAGTTGGTTGTTAAAGTTGAACTAACTTCAGTTAAGAAAGGGAATTTCTTAATCCTGAGTTGGCATACGGAGGTGATCTATCAGCAAGACTGGTAACTTTCAAGAAGATCCAGCCGGTGTTGGAGGCACCTAGTTTTTGAACAGCTGGCCTCTGAATCATTAAGGGCTATGGCTACCACCACGCCTGGAGACTCGGCAACCATCAAGGCTCCAAAGACTCTGAAACGACGAAATTTCAAGCAACTCTCACTAAATTCATCCTCTTTAGGAAGTGCAAATTCATCCACCACGATCCAAACAAACCAACCAGTTGTTGGTGATACCCTGCCTTTATCACTTTCTCCTTATAATACCCCTTCAATTACTAGTAGTAGTAGCACCACGGTGAACTCTGGTAATGGCATAGAAAACTTTGGCAGTAGCTCTGTTAATGGTAATGGGATCTCATCATCAAATCGGTTAAATTCTCAGACCGACAATGGCCGTTCTAGGGTGGAGGTTGAATCAAAGCTAGCGAGCCAGTTTGCATCGCTTGAATTTGGCTTAGAGTTCAAATTGGATTTGAGAATCGAAGATTTTACCACAATTAATGAGCTTGGATGCGGAAATGGTGGCACTGTCACCAAAGTACTTCATATCCCCACTCAAAGTATAATGGCTAAGAAAGTGATTCATATTGAGGCCAAACCTTCAGTGCGCAAACAAATCGTTCGCGAACTGCATATTATGCGTGAATGTGACTCCCCCAATATTGTTTCGTATTTTGGAGCGTTTGCTACCGAATCATCGGTAACAATGTGCATGGAATACATGGATTGCGGGTCTCTAGACCGCATCTACAAGAAGGTAGGTCCTATACCGGAGCCAATTATTGCCAAGATTGCAGCAGCAGTTGTGGATGGATTGACCTATTTATATAATGAACACCGAATCATCCACCGAGATGTGAAACCATCAAATGTGCTGGTTAACTCCCGAGGCGAAATCAAACTGTGCGACTTTGGAGTATCCGGTGAACTCATTAACTCCATTGCGGACACTTTTGTGGGAACTTCGACTTACATGTCACCCGAGCGCATCCAGGGGGCGGCGTATTCAGTTAAATCAGATGTTTGGTCTCTAGGTATTACGCTGTTAGAGTTAGCAATTGGAAGGTTTCCTTTTGAATCTAACAATTCCAACCTTCCTGTGGGTATTCTAGATCTTCTTCAACGCATTGTCAATGAGCCACCACCGGCCCTTCCTGAAGATGATCAGAGATACAGTCAGCAATTGAGGTTCTTTGTTAACAAATGCTTGGATAAAGAGGATCAGAGACCATCACCTCAAGATCTCTTAAAGGACAAGTTTTATCTTGGAGCGATTGGGACCAGAACTGATGTTCGGGACTGGGCTCAAAGTCTGAAAATGAAAGAATCAAAGAGGTGATTGGCTCATATCAGGCACTGATAGTTATTTGGTATCCAATGACTAGATGAGCCTTAGCGATAAAAAATATGCATTTAAAAGTCGTACCACATACAGGATGGACCGATGTTAACAAGGAGCTCCATATCTGTATTTAAACCCGCCCTTTTTGAGACTGAATTACCATTGCATTTTTATATGTAAACACAGCGATATAGGAACGTATCATTACACTGATTCCAAGATGCACAACACGATGTCTAAGTATTTCGTGACTTTTTTTTTTTTTTTTTTTTTTCAATCTGGTTGTTATGTTATTACTCCTACGACCAGGAATATGCGGTCTATATACATTTTTAATTACAAAAGCAGATTCCAGTAACCATCAGCTCAAGTTACACTTGAAACTTGTTGACTGGCTACCTAGGTATTTAACTTTTTTCCAGGATCTTCACCACTGAGGACCATTAGTCCTTCAATACCTCGAAGAATGCCCCCAACAATGAGAATTGCTCCTCCGCCTTTAACAGTCCTTTGCCACGCAACAGAAGGCATCTTAACACTATTCGTGCCATTGGTCAAGCCAGAATTACTAAATACTGCTCCTGTCGCCATGTATGTTCCCCCTGCTAGCATGAAGCCTGAAGAAGTCAATAAACAAGGCCAGCATGGTGGCTGTTCTTCGGCTTTCTGATTCACACCGGCCCCATCTTTAGATCCATTAGGGGGGTTAAAAACCTCGAGAATGTTAGAAAGCATCACAGTCTGAGATATGATATCCCACTTTGGAATAAAATGATGTCAGTCCACTTTCAATTCTCTACCTAAGCGCCAAACCAATATCAATATTCAACCTTTAGATAAGCTAAGTTGTTTATCACCTCATTGTCTACAGCTGAAGTATCGGATGGTCGCCAGCTGACTAGTCCGGCTGACCTCATGGCCAGTAGAGTCATCTGTAATAGTATTACATTATTATGGGAGGTAATACGTGGGAGGAGTTGGTGGCCCTGATACGCGGGGGAGTTATGGGGGTGGGTGGGGGGTGCCAGTAGATTTTTCTTGATCAAAGGGTTCCAGAGTTTTCGTATACGTTTGGAGAAAGGAGGTAAAAATATGCCTAAGATCCAAGGGGAGAAGGATCTCTATTTCTCTCGACTAGATGAATCTAAACGAAAACGAGCACCAAAAGCATGTGCTGCTTGTCATGCGTCTAAAGTGAAATGTGATATCTCTTTCTCTGGTGGACCATGTTCTCGATGTGTTGCGAAGAACATCAAAGATTGTCGAACTCTGCCATCTAAGAGAGGTACTTATGATCGCAACGAAATGAGAGTAAAAAGACGGACAACTGATAATAGTCGTGATGATATGACCAATACGAGTAACAAGAATGATGACGAACGAGTTCGAGATATTGTGGTTCGAAACCGTCCTGAAGACAGTAGTAATGAAGATCCTAGTGGTAGATATTCGGCAAACTCATCCTCTGAATGCTCTAATGATAGCTCGAGTAATGATAAAGCTCCCTATTCAAGAATCAGAACCCCGAAGATCTCTGTAACCGAAGGACCACCTAGTCTGCCTCCATTTACAGTACACTCCGGTATTTTAGATTCAAACACTCACAATTCGACGGGATACCAACCCCACGGTGAGATCCAAGATCAGAATGAGATACGTCACTTTTTGGGTGACCTTCAACCATTTCATTCTGGACTGTTTAATACTTCATCTACCAGCATCTCTTCAGCAAACCCTGGCATCGGGTTTTCTGATAAGGAACACTCAAGTTACCGATCATATGGAAAACCTTCAGACTCGCCCTCTGATACACACTCTGGCACGCTAATAATTCAAGAACCATTTCGTAAGCAGTCCGCTCAAACTGATGATTCATGGGCATACATTCTGGAATACTTTCTCAGGCAGCGACAGAGCCAAATTCATAAGAGTTCTCTTTCTTTTCTAGGCGAATCTTCACCCTTGACAACACTTCTACGAAATCTGACTGAAAGTGGTCACATTCAAATTCAGGGTCTTGACCCTGGAGTTCATCGAAAACCTGTGTTGAGTGATAACGAAATCTTGGTTCAAAAAGGCTGCTTTCAACTTCCTCCTAAGGAATCGCTTGAGAGTCTGTTTGAATATTATTTTGCAAATGTGCATCCATTCTATCCTTTCATAAATCGACAATGGTTTGCAACACTATATAATCAGAAGGAGCTTCCTTGGCTTTTGGTTCATGCTGTTTGTTTCGCATCCTGCCATCACTGCCCAACCTCGGTAGCAACTCGTGCTGGGTTCGCTAATAGAGATGAAGCCAAACTCTATTTTTACTCTCGGTCCAAAATGCTGTTTGATAGCAATTATGAGACCGACAAAATCATTGTCATCCAGAGCTGCATCCTCTTATCGTTTTGGACGGGAGGTCCAAAGGATATCTTGGATACTCGAGCTTGGCTAGCAATTGCGCTCTCGATATGTGAGGATCTTGGCATGCACAGGTCTCTTGCTCATACCAATATGAGTAAAGGTGACAAGAGCCATCTTCGCATAATCTGGTGGTGCATTGCCAATCGTGATATCATGACTTCATTAACATTCGGACGCCCTCCCAAGATTTCCCTAGAAAGGTGTGATGTGGAACCTTTAAGCTTGGAAGATTTCGATCGTATAGATAATGATGCTTTAGAATCATTTTTTGGCGATAGCGATATCTCTCAGTATCATTACATGATGGAAGCCTGCAAACTTACTCAGATGATGCACCACGTGTTTGAAGTACGATGTGATCCTCGTGCTCCCAAATCTGCAGCGCTAAATGACTCGCAATTCCAGAAGCTTCAAGAATGGAGACATAAGCTTCCTCCCGAAGTTGATTGGAATCTCAGCTCTGAGAATAACAGATTTGCTCTCTGTCTGAGGATACTCTATCATCATCATATTATTTATATTTATCGGCCACTCACTTCAGATACTGCGAGATCTGAAGAATGTTCGCTATCTAAATCTTTAGAATCGGCTGCAGATATTGCTGTTACTGCAAGTAAGCTTTCAATGACCTCACTGATGGTGGCGTCCCAGGATGTTTATCCGAGCTTCTTCATGGCTCTAGTAATTTTGACCATGGGTTCTTGGAATAGTCTATCAAGTGCTGAGTCACGCTTGGCTACCACTCAGTTACAGATGTGCAAAATGGTACTGAGCCAATGTCAGGACTACTGGGAACACTCCAAGTGGATTTTGAAAATTTTTGATAGACTGCCAGAAATTCCCACCCCTCCTCTACAAGCTGGTAATCCTCACACTCAGGATCGAAAGGGGGCTAATGTCGATGGGAAATATGCTAGAAATCCAGCTTCTTCAGTGTCTTCAGGCCATCCTGGAATGACCGCTGATCCTGAGGAAGACGTCGATGATTCTATGAAAACATTGACTGAGCTTGTTCCTGAATATGGGGATTTTTTCAAATCCATTTTTATCAATGAACCTGCATTTTGACCCTAGGTACAGCTAATGTGAGCTAATTGAGGCTGATTGATAGCTGATTCTTGTACTATTTAATTTTACTGTATAATATAACGAATGACTAGTTTTCAAGATTCAATGCGTAATAATATAGTTCTCAGCATCCAGCTTCTAATGCGCTAAGGGTATTCGATATAGATTCCATAAGATATGTCACCTGATGCATAGCACATGATGCCAATCAATCAAGGCGCGATAAGATCGCGAGCGCGTATTTCTGTGGCGGAGATTATGATTGAATTGGTGAGTTCGTAAGTTAACATCACAAACTGAATCTGTTGACTATTCACTATTGGATAGATGAGGCTATTCATTAAATGATATTGTTAGACCGATAATATCATCATATATTACCAATTCACAATGTCTGAACTAAGCGTTTTAGAACGTCAGAGACTGGCGAACATTGAAAGAAACCGCCAGCTTCTCAAACAACTAGAGCTTGATGGCATGAGCCAGAATATTGCCAATGATGTGAGGAAATCGTCAACTACAAAGAAACCATCGACAGCTTCCAAGAGTCGAACTCGTTCTAAGCCTACAAGCACATCGGAGGATCATTTAATACGACGTAAATCGCGCCGCTTGGAGGGTAAAAAGGCAGAATTTGATATTGTTGTAGACGAAGCTCGATTGAAACTAGAACAAGAGGAAGAAGAACGTAGGAGAGAACGAGATAGGGTAGAAGGAGAGCTAAAACTTAAAGCCATTATCAACAAAGGCGATTGGCAATCCACAATTAACCTTCTTTCCGACTTAGGTTCGAAGGTATCTCAAGGAGACTACTTTGATCTAGTTGCTAAGAGTGAGAACGACGAGCCCGATACCAAGAAAGCCAGAGAAGAACTATCGAATCTTTCACTTTATGAGCGGTTTGATGCTACTGGAATTAAATTGACCCAAGAACGTGTTATTACAACTGCTTTCCATCCTACTGCTGATAAACGAGTCATAATAGCGGGAGATAAAGTAGGAGAACTTGGTATTTGGGATGCGGATTCTGCTGTCAAAGCGGAACCAGACGCCGATTCTCAAGGTGATGATGAAGCGGAAGCAGAACTGCCACAGATTACCTCTTTCCGTGCTCACTCTAGAGCTATTTCGAAAATTTGTACTGATCCTTGGAGTGCCCAAAAGGTATATACTGCATCTTACGATGGCTCTATTCGCTGTCTTGACATGATTTCTCAAAACTCAACTGAAGCATTTGTCTTCGACAGTTCTCCTAGAGATCCAGTCGGGATCTCTGATCTCCATACTCCACAACAAAATATTCTCTATTATACCACTCTTAAGGGAGAATTTGGGATCTATGATCAACGAGAAAAGGATTCATTTGAAACTCGTAAAGTTTACAGAATGCACGATAAAAAAATTGGTGGTTTTGGGTACAATCCTAATGCATCCCATCAAGTTGTTACTGCATCTCTTGACAGATCGTTCAAGATCTGGGATATTCGTTACATTTCATCACATCCAGATTATGAGGGCGAAAAATCGCCTCATCTTTTTGGGACGTTTGATTCAAGGCTTAGTGTTTCATGTGCTGATTGGAATTCTACGGGCCAAATTGTTGTTAATGGATACGATGATCGTATAAATATTTTTGATTTCAACAATTCTAAAACCTGGCAGAAGTCTACGACCTTTGAACAACCATTCAAGCCGGACTATTCACTCAAACACAACTGTCAGACCGGACGCTGGGTGTCTATCCTGAAATCTAAGTGGCACGCAAACCCTGATGATGGTGTACAGAAGCTAGTGATTGCTAATATGAATCGATTTATTGATATTTACTCAGCGAATGGTCAGCAATTGGCTCATCTTGGACATGAACTTATGACTGCTGTTCCAGCTGCTACCGCAATCCATCGATCAAAGAATTGGATCGTTGGCTGTTCTGCTAGTGGAAAAGCATATCTCTGGGCATGAAAACCCTTTGCTATGCGCTGTAAAAGTAATGGTCTCTCTATTGCTTTCTTATTTTAACTTAGTTTCGGCGCTCCAGATAGAGTCTTTTCTAACAAAATAATGAATTTAACAACAACGCATAGTCTATTTTGCTTAGTTTTCTGTTTGTGCTAGGCTTGAGCTATAGCTGGGTATGCATTTATAGGGCAACTACAAGCATCGAATTGCATTACCATGTAATCCAACTTTAAAAGTTGTCTGTATTATGCACTCTAAATTAGCCAAAAAAAACAACAACCATACAGCAGCCAGGATTGAAAGCTTGCTGCAGTCGGTGTAAAAATAAAAACTGCTTAGAATAATCCAATTAGATCTTCACTGTTAGAATCTTTTTTAGGTTCGGCATCAGTCACAGTGGTTGTTGTCAGAGAAGCTGCCGTGGTTGAAGTCACAGGAGCTGCTGTCTCATTGACATTGCCAAGGCTCAATCCTGCTAGACCGAAATCTTGCATGTTATTGCCAGTAGCAGGAGGATTGGCGGCAGCGGGTAAAGGATTATCGAACATGGAGAGTATATCCTGAGTTGAACTGGAAGCTGGAGCGGCACTCAAGCCTGTATTCATGGGAGGGGGAGTCGGGGTTGAAAAGACATCATTTAGATCATTTAGTACAGTCTGATTGCTGCTGCCATTGCTGTTGACAGAAGCAGAATCTGAAGGAACACCAAAGTCAAGATCAAGAAGATTCTCGACATTGGTGACCGATCCCTGGACTGCAGCAGAAATCGCATCTTCATTTGCCAACTGGCGTTGCTCTTCAATAGCTCTCTTCTGAACAGCATCGGCTCCAAATCGACCCCTACCCATGAATGTAGCAGCAGGTTTATGATACACAGATGCAAGAGTAGATAGCTCTCCAAGGAGCTCGTTTAAAAGTCCAGGTGGTAGTGTTTCGATGGTTGAGTCAATAGAAGGCTTTTCTGCAAGAACAATTTCC
Source organism: Blastobotrys americanus (assembly GCA_003705795.3). Classification (NCBI taxonomy): domain Eukaryota; kingdom Fungi; phylum Ascomycota; class Dipodascomycetes; order Dipodascales; family Trichomonascaceae; genus Blastobotrys; species Blastobotrys americanus. The sequence continues at coordinate 61,025 of PPJN03000020.1, read as the reverse complement.
TTTGCAACCGAAGTGTCCGAAGATAGTAATCTCCAATAGATATAAGCTCTGTCCCTAATATCAGCATTATCCGACTTCGCAGTTGCAGTCTGAAGAGTATCTTTGATCAGATTTTGCGCCTTGTCTGGTTGTTTGATGTAAAGCTTAACAGTAGCAGTTAAAAGCTGAAGCTGGACTTGGGTTGGCTCCTCCAAGAATTTTGACACAAAACCAGTAAGAATCTCACCGGCATTGTCTATAGACTCTGCGTATTCACCAAGAATCCACACTATAGCAGCTCTTGCTTCCGGCTCGTCAAGCTCCTCTAAAGTCTGACAAAGCGGTGGAATAGCATGACCAAAAGACTTGTACCTACGAAGAATGTCTTTCACTGTAATTACAACCTCCTGGATGACGTAATTGGCTCGATTGTTTTCAAGTAGATCTAGTAGAAGGTTAACACATTTCTCGGCACTTGATTCAATCTTAATAGCACACTGGCCAATGGCGCGAATCGATCGTCGCACGAAATCCATGTCGACTTCCATTGAATACTCTTTCAGTTCTCCAAGAAGCTGGTCGACATTCTTGTCATTAGCTAAAGAGACCATGATTTCGACCTTCTCGAATTTTAGATAAGGAGGATCATTGTATTTGCAGAAAAATACCCGCATTTCACGACTGAGAATCTGAGGGTATTTCTGTAAGATGATTCTAATATTCCGTAATGCCACGTACTGAACCTCAGGAGCTGATGATACCAAGGTCACAAGTGGAGCACTCATTTTACGTAACAGGTTAGTTTGAGAGCTCTCAGGTTGAACAGAGAGGTGGCATAGCACTGCTTTCACCGAAGCCAAAACAACGCTAGGATTTGCATGCTGGAATTGTGGCACTACTCGCTCAGATATATGCTCGGCTTCTTTGAGGTCCTTCGTCTGATAGTCTGCAAGAGCGGTAAGAATTGCGATCCTACCCCATTCCGTGCATTCGTTAAGTGCAACTAGTAGCTTATTGAGAGTAGCTGTGTTTATCTTGAAGCATTCGGTCTCAGGTGAAGACTCTTGAATCTCAGCTAATGAAGACACCGCATTTGCAACCACCATTGGGTTGGGGTCATCCACTAGTCGTTGAAGATCAGTTAGAAACCCTTCCTCCACACACAATATCGGATTAAGATCAAACAGCTTGGCCACTGCAATCGCAGCAGTCTTACGTACATATGGGTTATTGTCTTTCAGAGTCCTACGAAGTGGAACATCAATATAGTCTACCATCTTCTCCACCCTGATACACCCCATAGTCCGTATTGCCAGCGCTCGTACCAAAGGGTTAGGGTCCTCTGAATCCTGTACAAACGTGTTAACCGCGAGAATCACCAACTCAGGGTGTGATTTAGCGTAGTTCATCAAATATAAATATACCAGCTTCTTCTGCTCAATATCGTGCGTAGCGATGTTCTTTAACACGTCTGGAAATAACGCTGACACATCCTTTCCCAGAGTCATGGCCGCAATGGTCCTCTGGATAGCATCCTTTCGCTCATGAGCATATTGGGATACAAGCCCATTGCGAAGTTCAAAGGTCTCACCCTTTCGGGGGGCTTGAAATATCTTACGCAGCCTTCGCTCTAATGACATTTATCCTTGTCTTTATAATGCGACGGTTGACGTTGATTTTATTTTTGGTAGATTAAACCCTTAGTCAAAAATACTGGTTCAGAAGATGCTTCGTGTTTTTAGGGGCGCCTCAGGCTCTGCGCGGCTGTAGCGCGGCTGCTCAAATCATTCATCATACGTTCAATTCTGGTGGAATCCGACATGATTTGAATTCCATTGACATAAATGATAGATCTTGGATTAAATAGGATATCCCGCTTACTTGCAATCCTAGGTAATCCTCACCGATCAGGGTACAATGCAGTACATGTATCAGGAACTAATGGGAAAGGTTCAGTGTGTGCATACATTACCAGTGTACTGACAGCAGCTAAGATCCCTAATGGCAGATTCACCAGTCCACATCTGATAGACAAGTGGGACTGTATCTCTATCAACGGTGGACCAGTTAAAGAGGACCTGTTCCGAGGAGTTGAGAAGTTTGTTCAACAGACAAATGATCAGCACCAAATTGGAGCATCGGAGTTCGAGTTACTCACGGCTACCGCATTTGAGATCTTCAGAAGACTGAGAGTTCAATTGGCTGTTATAGAAGTTGGCTTAGGTGGGCGATTAGACGCAACAAATGTATTGGATCCTGAAAATACTATTGCAGCTGCAATTACCAAAATTGGTATTGACCATCAAGGATTCCTTGGAAATACGCTGGGTGAGATAACTGGCCACAAGGCTGGGATCATCAAAGTGGGCGTGCCCTGTGTCGTGGATTCTAGCAACGATTCCAGTGTTTTAGAGGTTATAAAGGCAGAAGCTTTGCTCAATTCTTCAGCATTAGTGTTTACAAACCCATCGCGTTTACCTTTCGAAGCCAATCTGGATTGGTCCCCCCTTAAAGGAGCATATCAATTGAATAATCTTGCTACTGCTCTGGAAGTGATCAAGATTGCATCTACTAACTACCCACCACTTGGTGAGCCAAAAGTTGTAAAAGCCGGGATCTCGTCCACTGAATGGCCCGGAAGACTACAATGGCTAAATATTGGCAATAGTAAGCAAGTTCTGTTAGACGGAGCTCACAATTTACAATCAGCTCAGGTTCTAGGAGATTACATCGATTCAAAAATTCGTCCTTCGACTGCTGATGGCACTGCTCACTTTGTTGTTGCATTCTCTGGCGGGCGGGATGTTGAGAGCATTCTCCGTCAGTTTGTGAAAGATGGTGATTCTGTAACCTGTACATCATTTGGCCCTGTCGAAGGCATGCCCTGGGTATCTCCTGCTGACTTGGATGATTTATCTAGTGCTGCCAGCCGAGTCACTTCAGGTAAAGTTGAGTCTGTTTGTTCATCTGAAGAAGCTGTCAATTCTGCTCCTAATGGCTCAATCGTATGTGGAAGTTTATACCTAGTGTCAGATATTTTACGTTATCAAAGATCACAGCCCACTGTGAACCTAAACAATTGATTTTCCTAGTGGTGGAATATATAACTCCAGAAGCTGTATTAATAGATAAAGGATGTACTAATAGATCAAAGATGTATCAATTGATAAAATCTGTACTAATAGATCAAAGCTGTTTAATAGCCCATTAAGGTTATTCTGATACCTGAAATCTACAGCGCTCCTATTCCATTCCTATTAGCTCTTTGTATGATCGTAACATCATTATCTGTGCGTGCGTGGGGAGACAGGCGAAATACCCCGGATCCCGATATATAAGTAGCGGCAAAAAACCCCACCGTCTCAAAGGCGGCAGCTTCTTATTTCTAACCCTCTACTAACATCGTTGACAAGATCCAATACGGAAAGAAACAAGGACTTGAGAAATGGGAGGATTAACTGATGAGCAGGTACGGGCATTTAAAAAAGATGGCTGTATCGTTCTCAATGGAGAATTATCCCAAGATGTAGTTCGAAAACTTAATGAGCATTCACGTAATCTTTTGGAGAACTTCGATATCAGTAGTCACCCTATGACCAAATTCACTACTGGAGAAGATGATGGATCCGAATCGGAGCACGTTGGTGATTCTTATTTCATTGATTCTTCTGATAAAATTCATTATTTTTTTGAGGAAGATGCTTTCGACAAGCAAGGAAAGTTAATAAAGCCTAAGCAACGAGCAGTCAACAAAGTTGGTCATGCTCTACATGTTTTAGACGACAGTTTCGGCTCAGTTTCTCTGACTGAAAGAAATAAGGATATTGCATCATCCTTAGGATTCACGGATCCTAGAATCCTTCAGTCAATGCTTATCTGCAAACAGCCTGAGATTGGAGGAGAAGTGCCAACCCACCAAGACGCTACTTTTCTTTATACTGAACCTCAGACTGCTGTTGGGTTCTGGTATGCTTTAGAGGACTGTACCAAGACCAATGGGGCACTGGAATTCATTCCAGGATCTCATACCACTCCGGTACACAAGAGGTTTGTGAGGAAAGAGAACAGTAAAGGTGAAGTCATTGGTACAGAATTTCATCAAATAGACGGGATCAAACCTTATGAAGAACCACCAAAGAACGAATTTAAGGTTCTAGAATGCCCTGCTGGCTCACTGGTACTCATTCACAATTCGGTTTTGCATCGGTCTAACTATAATACCAGCTCAAATTCCCGATTTGCTTATACCTTCCATGTGATTGATGGTACCGCCAAGTACGATGGCCTCAATTGGCTTCAAGTCCCACCAACGGGAGGCACTAATTTTACAAGGTTGGAAGCGACTGCATAATACAATTGAGCCATTCTGCTTGTTTCTACGTTTTTGTCTTGCTGTATCATTTCATTCAAAAGTCCTTGGATTCCTTATTATACAAAATTGTTACATACAAAGCAACAAACAAATGACAATCCCTTTTCAACAATTAAAAAGTTCATAATCTGCACTACCAAAGACCGCTGCGATCTTACAAGATTCATCCTCAAATACATTTAAAGATCTGGGTGAAGTTTAACAAGCTTGTGGCCATCCAATAGTGGTGAGTGAGGAATCTCCCACCCAGCAATTTCATAGATACCATGCTTCCACTGTACAAGCAAAATATCAAATCGTGCGCCAAACAAATAAGCGACAAATGTCATAACAATTGCACAAAACAGTAATCCAGAGAATCCTGCAACAACGACCATAATCTCGGCCTTGCGTTGCTCCTTACGAGCAATCTCCTCCCGATCAAGTGGAGGAGGCTTGCTAGGGGTCAGCTCTGAATTCTGATTAATATACTGCTCAATCTTTCCACACAAAACCTCAATTCTCATGAAGTTGGGGTCTTGGGGCCGATTACGAAGATGGATCTTGCGACTGAATTCTCGGAAAATCGCATACACGCCCTCCATTGTGCCGGAAGTTTGGATCAGTCTGGCGGATAATCCACGTCGAATTTTGACATTCTCGTGAAAGATTCTTGGATTGTTAAAAATGAGCTCGAGAGTAGCAATTGACATTACTTGAGGAATAGCGCAGAATAAAAACAGAGTTGGTTCAGTAACGTTATTGAGATATTCAAGAAGTTCAATGACATGCGCAAGAGACAGGCATGCCAGGTCCGAAACACAATACATAGCCTGTTGCTCATTCTTTGGATCTGTGAATTCGACCAGCTGTTGTGCGTATTTCCCCCAAACTTCTCGTGGCCAAAAAGAGCGACCTTCGTCAAGATCCTCTCGGAAATCCCTTATAATGTTCGTCTTTTGCAAAAACTGGCCCATCGATTCCATTAGTTGAGGCTTTTCTTCAAGTCGTACAGTACCGAACTTGGACAGAAGTGCCAAGCGAGTGATACCCTCTCCCACCAGACCAGCGACATAATGGCAATACTGTTCATAGTCTTGAATCGTCTTGACTCCTTCATAGTTTTTCTGCTGTTCGGCAACCACATAATCGGCCATACCATTACCCATCTTATCAGTGATATCAGCAATCACCTCTTGATACGCAGGCTTGAGATTGTGCAATTCTCGAAGAATTTTATCAAACTCAACTAGCACAATTCGATCTTTCTCATCAGGGTTAATCTGATCGAAGGTCCATGAATTGGAATCAAGAACTTCCGATTTGAAATTTCGAAGAAGTGGGATTTTAATATCATTGCTTAAAGTCATATCATCTTCAACTGTATCCAAACCTCTTAGAACGAGATAGAAAATCATTACGGTATCTCGAAGTTCAGGGTGCAGTTCCTGAATGACCGCGACAAATGACCTGGAAGTCACTGCCAGAAGCTCGTAGCATCTTTTGATGTCAGCACTTTCTTTGATGGGGTTTCTAGGAAATTTCGGACGACGAAAGTATTTGCTGAAAGTTAGTATACGTATGGCTACCGGGATCGTCAGAGTAGAGGCAAACTTGGAATGATAAGAGAGAACAGAAATAACATCAGAAACTTATGGATGATCCGAAAAAGTTTGTTTACACAATCTCCTACATCCCATCTTTCATTCTATCCCATCTAATGCTATTCCAAACCCAACCGAGCCCTACCCATTCCTTCCGAGACTTTCACATCCCCACCGCCTTGCTCGCCCCCTTATCACTGAAATTAATCCCATTGAATACCATCCAAACATTTCCCCTGTCTACAACTTACACATTAAACGCAGCTACCAGCTCATCTGGATGCAGAATTAGATCGAGCACTTTACCCATTGTGTCTAGACTCAACGGTTACCTTCTGAGCGCTTGTCTTTCACCTATCAGTTCTATCCAAGCTTGAAATGATCGAAAAACTAAAAATCATACCATCGCGAAAAAGCTCATTCAGCCACGTACGGAGCCGTGCGCCCGGGGACTGGCTCCGTTAAAAGCGAGACGTAAAAGCGAGACGGAATATGGCGGGGAGATTGATCAAGATAAAGATAGTGAAGAAGAATAATCCTTGTAAACGGAGTCAAACGGAGTTAAAGGCGGTGAGAGAACATAGGAAGAAGATAAGAAAAGCCGGAGGTTGTAGTTGAGAACGCATCAAGAGATAAGATGGGTCCGTCACAACGAAAAAAGTTACTGTTGATGGTAAGTGAATAAATGAAAATCTGATAAGTAAGCAGCTTTGGGTATTGATGGTAGAGGCCTGTTTGGACTAACTGGATTAGGGACGAAGCTGTTCGGGGAAATCTTCAATGAGAAGTATTATATTTTCTAATTATTCTGCATTCGATACCAGAAGACTGGGAGCTACTATAGATGTCGAACATTCTCATTTAAGATTTCTGGGACATATGACATTAAATCTTTGGGACTGTGGCGGACAAGAGGTATTCATTGACAATTATTTCAGTACTCAGAGAGATCATATCTTTCGAATGGTGGAGGTGTTAATTTATGTATTTGATGTTGAGTCCAAAGAAATCAATAAGGACGTGGAGACATTTGGTCGATGTTTGAAATATTTACGAGAATTTTCACCTGGTGCAAAGGTGTTTGTATTGGTGCATAAGATGGATCTAGTCCATATAGACAATCGGGAACAGATGTTTAATTCCGCTCTGGGACGGTTACAAGATCACTCTCGGGCATTCGGGTACCCACTAACTGGGTTTGCTACCTCGATTTGGGATGAATCATTGTATAAGGCATGGTCATCGATTGTCTGTTCACTTATCCCAAACATGGCTTTGTTTCAGAAGCATCTTGCATCATTTGCTGAAAATAGCGAGGCTCAAGAAGTAGTGCTGTTTGAACGAACGACATTCTTGGTGATCTCTCATGTGTCTCCAGAAAATCAATCTCTTATTAATGCTACCGAGTTAGATCCTAAAAGATTTGAGAAGATCTCTAACATCATCAAGACTTATAAGCAAAGTTGTTCTAAGATGAGGTCTCAATTCCAAACCATTGCGTTGCATGGACTTAGTTGTTCTGCTTACATTGATACACTGACCGCAAACACCTTCATCATGGTGGTACTGCCGCGAATGTCCCCAAAGGTGATTGAGGGGGGGAAGTATGTATCAGGCGACATTGATGGCTATACCATTATATCCAACATTAAGGCATCTCGAAACTGGTTTGAACGAATCGAGCTGGATGCCTGATTATGATTTGTATATAATCCTTAGATTAATCTAATTACAATCTTGCTATATATAACCCTTATCATCCTCATCTCATAGTGATCAAAAACTGAGCCCACGTGAATCCCCTCGGCCATGAGTGAGCGTAACTGTTAAAGGTACGGCGCAAGTCTCAGGGTTTCGTGGGTTAAGATAAGCTTGAGCGACTAGCGCTGAAGCAGGATTGACCAGCAGAAGGTGCGTCTGGATACACTCATAATATCGAGCAGTGAGTGGGACTAGGTGGCTCTTAGGTTCAAAGAGACGGATAGTTCCGCTTGATGAGCCATGAACATGGCTTTCACGACCTCGGCTATAAGCGGTAAAGAACAGACAGTGCCTAACTATGCTATACGAACGGTAGTGGTATATGAACGAGGAATAGTCTTCTCCCCGCATGCATCTCAGAGCGCGAGCCGGAATCAAAGTCGAAGCAGTAATATTCCCAGCTCCGATACTAGAACCAACTCTGCTGATTTTTCAAATGCCAGCTCGACAACAGCATCCACTTCTTCTACCACAGGCTCAGCCAGTAACGACAGTAATGGGACAAGTTACGTCCTTAGTACCTCTTCGCATTCAAACCACTCTTCGAACCTCCGATATCTGTTTCTTATTTTCTTAGTATTAGGACTAGCAGTATTGGTGTTAGTTGCCAGATGGTTCTTTGCCAAACGTCATAGAAAGAACCAACAAAAAGCTCGAGATCTGGTAAGAACAGAAGCTCTGAGACGAGACTTACAGTCAAATACATCAATACAAGGGACCACCTCAAACTCCACAAGTTCTCGACAACGACATGAAGAAGCTGGTGAAGATGGATGGGTTCCTCCGCCGCCTCCGTATGAAGAGCCACCCGGAGTGGACGCTCATCATGATCGGTTCTTCATTGATGCCGATGTTAACCGCCAAACTCCCGCACTAACTACTGGCGAAATGGAGCAATTGTCTGTCCGAACATGGCATGATAGTACTCCATATGATGACAATTGCATAGTTAACAATCCACATAATATTGCTGGAAAGCTTTCTCGCCCAATACCTGCACATACTAGAACCAGCCCAAGCGATTTTGATTTTGAAAGTCATAATGGTGGCGATAGTTCAAATAGCAGTGAATCAAGTGGTGGTAGGTCAAAGACCAGTGATGGATCAAAAAACCACTTGATTTAATTCAATTCCAAAAGCTGTGGGAAGCTATCCTACCCCTGAGTACTCCGATATGTTATGTGCTAAAATATTAACCAAGTAGGTACGTCCTGCTATATTTAACTGCCAGTTGGCTTATAAAATGTATTTAAATTAATTTACTAATTCATAAAACGCTGTATCAGTTTTTGTTTCTGTTTCGTTCTTTTTGTGTCATCATTGTTAGTTTAATACATGATGGACGAATACATAGAAATATATATATATATATATGTACAACGAATCCATGATACTTACCTTTGGTTAGTAAGTGTCCATAGCTTGTCAGCTAATTAAAAGAACCATGAGGTCCACTTCTGACGAGAGGTTGGGGACTTGCCAAAATCTGGCTTAGTGCCATTTTTTCCGATGGAACTCGTTCCCATTGCACCTGCAGTTGGGCCGCCAATTTTGAACCCCCATCCACGAAGAGTCTTCACAGCCCAGGGAGTTATAGCGGCAGTGGCAGGCACGCGAAAGAAAATAAATGATTTATGAATAGCATATGCAATCCCCAACTCTGTCAGCAGAAAACTCCAATCACTTTCTGCTTTCTTGGGTGCGGCAACTGGGCTCGAGTTGTCATCATCTCCAGTGCTAGTAGCCAGATCTTCAGACGAGGTAGAGAAACCAAACCATCCCTTCACGGTTCGTTCCAACTCCTGCACTTTTTCTTGACCCATCGAATGAACAACTACAAAACAGATAGGAAAATCAATTGCAGACAATCCAGCATACACTCCGGCAGCTGCCCAGCCATATTTCTTGGTCAATTCTTTCAGTGACATTCGTTTCTTGGGTTGTTCACTACCTTTGTTAGCAGCCTCAGAGCCAGCTTCCACCACCTTTTGAGCATTCCTTCTCCACGCCGAGAGATGTAGTGACCTCGGGGTAGATTTAGGCGCAAGTCTCAATCCGCTCCTAATTCCACCTTTGGACATTAACAATCCATTCTGACAAAATCCCAATCCAAGCCTGATCATCTTGACGTATGAAAGATCCAGTTCTGATGAGACTCGCTGGTACGATTTTCGGTGGTTACTTAAGTTGTCCACACGGCTTAGTGGCAAATTCGGGATGATAGGATAGAGAGCGGAAGTGAGAGAGCGAGACGATGGGAAGACGATGGGGAAGACGATGGCACTGGACAACCAATGTTTGCGTTTGTAAATCAGCAGTTTATTAAATTTGTTGTATTGGTAATAACTCCCTTGCAATATATATCAATATCCATCCTTTTGTGGTTGTTTCCTCACAGCTTACAACTTGCTTGGCTGCCACTTAGGTTCTCGCTTCTCATTAAATGCTGCTAGTCCTTCAAGAATATTCGACATTTTTTGAACCTTGTAATTCTCAAGTTCAATTCCATATGAAGTTGCCTCACATGGACTCAATTTAGTATCTTCAAGCCCTCGTCGGATTCCAAGAAGTGATGCTTGAACTGCTTCTGGAGACCCCTTGAGAATAGCTCTCGCAAGATCCATGGCCGCTGGAAGCACATCAGCTGGAGCGTCTACCACCTTATTGATTAATCCAAACTCTAAAGCCTGTTGGGCAGTAATGGGCTCTCCTAACAGAGCCAACTGATTTGCTCGTTTCAGTCCCAACAATCTCCCAATTCGAGGCAATGCTCCTGCCTGAGCAGTTACTCCACGACGAACTTCCGGCAGAGCGATCTTGGCGTCTTTGGCGGCAACCGCAAGGTCTGCGTTGACCATTGCCTCAGTTCCTCCTCCATACGAACCGCCATTAAGTGCTGCTATAATAGGCTTCTTGGAGGTTCGATTTGACAGCCCCAAGAATCCTCCATCTGCCATCGTAGGTGGAAGTTCCCCTTCAGTTGCAGTGGCTAGCCAGTCCTTAAGATCAGCCCCCGCACAAAAGAACTTACCTTCACCAGTGAGGATGGCTACTTGCAACTTGTAGTCTTGTTCAAATTTTGTCCATAGCTCATCGATTATAGCATGATATTTGAATGGTACTGAATTTGCTGCCTTGGGTCGGTTCAGAGTAACTACTAAGATGGCATCTTCGACGATTGTTACCTTGTAAAGGTCATTACTATGACTTGACCACTCCGACACTGTCATCTTTCCAGTCAACCTATGCTCGTCGCTCAATGATCGATTCACTAAATGGATTTAACTCAAGACCAGATTGGATATCTACTACTAATCCCATATATACCTCACCTTAATCTTCACTCAAGCAAGGTCTGATGGCTTCCGGTCATTTTCAATCCTATATACCCGCTTTCTCCACACTCTCTCCTGCCTTAACTCGCTGACGGTCGGGCCGTCTTTAAAGCGAGCGCCCCTGGTGTGCCACCCCGCCTCGCCCGGGAGAATTGGAAGTCATATTGATCACTGATCATATCACATCTATATCATTAATTTTAACCTCATCCTGACAATAACACACAACCATTTACAGTTAATCGTACTTCTCGCTTTCACATTCAATTTGTTGTATAATTGTGCGTCTTGTCGGCGGCGCCGGCCATAATCAGCTTATTCCCGGAGAGCGCACTAAGCAAGATCCAGGATCTCCAGGCGTGAACGTTTGGGGGGAAATTATGACCGCTATAGAAAGCATATCAAGCCGAGGTGGGAGGTGCATTGGCGGGGGGCTTGGTGGTAGCAGCCCAAAACACATGATCTGAGAACATACTTAAACACAGGTGTGTATAGATAGAAAGACAGGACGCTATAATCAAAGGTAGGTGAGTCAGTTAGATAAGATCCAAGTATTCCAGCCAAAATGTCCAACTACGATAATTTCGAGTTCATCAATGTCACCAGGCCTGCTGAGTTTGTGCTGCATATTGAAATCAACCGGCCTAAGGCCCGAAATGCTCTACACCGTCGAGCATACGAGGAGTATGGCCGGGCTTTTTCGATTGCTGAGTTTGACCCAGATGTGAGAGTGATCTTGCTATCTGGAGCTGGGCCCAAAGCGTTTTGTGCCGGAATAGATGTGAAGTCTTTTGCAGAAGTCAACGAGGACGGTGGTGAGGACGACGATACAGCCCGAAGAGCAATTCACACCCATCGAACGATCCGCAACTTTCAAGATAATATCTCAATGCCTTATACCATCAACAAGCCTGTGATTGGAGTTGCTCATGGCTACTGTATTGGATTAGCGATAGATATTCTGTCTGCAGTCGATATTCGCTATGTTGCTAAAGGCTCAACCTTTTCAGTTAAAGAAGTTGATCTTGGTATGGCTGCTGATATTGGAACGCTACAACGATTGCCCAAGATCGTCAATAATGTTGGATGGGTCAAAGATGTTACATACAGTGGTAGAAACTTCACTGCCGAAGAGGCTTACCAGCAAGGATTGGCAAATCGAATTTTTGATACTAAAGAAGCGGCCATTGAGGGTGCTCTGGAATTAGCCAAGGATCTAGCATCAAAGTCCCCTGTAGCTCTTCAGGGTAGTAAGAAGTCTCTACAGTATGCCGTTGACCATACTCACCTTGATGGGTTGACCCAGATTGCTGATTATAATGCTTATGCTTTGTATGATGATTTGGCTAAGGGTGCTATAGCAGCTTTTAGCAACCAGAAGCCCGCTTATTCGAAGCTTTGAAACCAATTGAAAGGCCACTAGTGGTAAGACCGGTTTACAAAGAGGATGAGAATATATAACGATTCAAAATCAATACAAGTTTAATCAATATCAATTCAATATCAATTCAAAATCAATTCAATATCAATTCGAGATCGTTCGTTCGAGAGCAGTCTAACATGATGCCTACTTCGGTTTGGCGAAAAAGTTCGTGATTCGTGTTTGTGATGGAGAAACTAGCTTTTGGCGCTTCCTTGATGGGGATGAATTTGCTTTGAGATCGATATTCTTTACGAAAGCATCGGGTTTCTTAGGAGTCAGTACCTCAGAATGTTCTTCATCGGTGGTGCCCTGATCGTCTTTGTCCTGATCCTTTTTACCTTTTTCTCCTTTTTCTATTACTGGCTCACGTTCCTTGTGATTCTCCTCGTCAACTGTCGATTTGCGTTTAGCAGGAGTAAAAAATGATTTAATATTGCCTTTCTTAACTGGCATTGTCAATTCCTTATAGTTGTTGCCAATTTTGCCCACGTCAGCTGAGACTTCGTATACCTTGAGCTTAGTCGCGTCATATGGCCTTAGCCCACTAGCAAATTCATTACTATTATCTTTCCAGGCATTTCCGCTATCTAGCCATTTATCCATTAGCTGTTTGTCTTGTTCTGGGTCCCATATTACCGGCATTCGGTCATGTAGCCAAGCAATGTCCTTGTGAGCTGAAGTGGTGACGATTGTATAAGTATAAAGATCTGAGCCATCTTCAGTTACCTTATTGTTTTTATCCCATAATCCTACCATACATAGCAGTTTACCATCAATTCTTGAAACATAATATGGCACCCGATTCCTTGACTCCTTCTTCCATTCATAGTATCCTTCAGCCAGAATGATGCATCTGTTATGTTGCTTCACTGGAGCCCACATGCCACGATTTTCAATTAAAGAATCATCACGAGCATTGAAAGTACTAAATGTACGCTGCTGTGAAGAAAAAAAGGGCACAAGTCCCCATTTGAAGTAGTCGATTACGTGCTCTTCGCCCACTTTACGGTAAACTGGTCCATACCTCCCAGGACCCTGATTATATCTATGGTTAGTCGGTACACCTTTTTAACCACAACTAACTGAAACCCCATCTTCAACTTACGATATCACTGATTGTCGTCCTGATCGGATTTGATCCAAGATAAGATTAGATTCCCTTACTCGAGTATCAAGATATTCAGGATCCTGACAACATAAGTTAGCACCTCAATTCATCAATTACATATAAATAACATGATTTCACTTACTCCAAATGAATAACGTCCACACATTGGTCTATCTACTTCTATAATGGCCTTCGTTAGAAGCCATCTCAGATGTTGTGTTATCGCTCGCAACTTCCCGACCTTCTTAGATATCGACTATCGCAAATGGTTACCTACCATGGTACAACTGAGAAGCAATGATGGGTACCAAGAAGAGTCGGGAAAAACACCCTCAGACAGGTGTTGACGAGGGCTCGAAGGCGAAAAGACTGAACGGATTAGCTATCGACGATCGATATTTCAATTCTATTCTATCAGGTTCTCGCATCCTGCTAGAATTCGACTGGCCGTATTATATATATTCTTTTGGGATAATGTGGAGCCAATTGAATAGAATAAACACGCGGGGGATCCGAGTTCCCTCGCTCAGGGTTTGTTCTAACTTTAATAAGCATTCATCATCAGTAGCGGTAAGTCCGAGGTATTTCGGAACTAGGCATGCCATATCAAGTCAATCAACTGATTTGAGCCTGTCAGGACCTCAGAGATTGAATCGTAGCACATCAGTACGTACATTTGGCACGAGTCCTGGTATCGGTGGTGGAGGTATCCCCAATCCTACTCCTCCGCATAGAAACAGTCGGAGATTGTGGATATTGTTCATAGCTGCCATTGCTACTGCAGCAGGTGTATTCAAATACCTCACTTATAACAATTACCCTTCAGAGGTGGCCAAAATACTTCGTAAGGGCCTACGAGCTGAACTAATAGAGCCTAAGGATTATTCAACTGCATTGAGATTCTACTTGGAAGCACTGACGGAGGCGGACAAGGTAGGAATGGACCCATTGAGTGATGAATATACCGGCATTCAAATAAAGATCTGCGAAATGTATGAGAACTTGGGTCTATTGGATGAAGCTCGGCTGATGTACCGAGAACTCGGTACTGCATTCATTAAGGCGCTGTCTGAATCATCGATTCCAGTTATCTTAATTCCTCATATCATTCAGCGAGACCTAAGGGTCGCTCTCAAGACAGCAATGCTTGAGTCTGGTACAAACCCTCACATTGCAAAGATGGGCTTACTGGTTCATTGTGTGATAGCTCAGAGATACATTGCCAAACGATCACCAGAACTGGCGAAGTTGATAGACGTTCAAAATAAACGACGACTGGAAGACAAGTTCAACTTGCATATATCATTGGATTCGCCTAATAACGAAGATGTGGCCCCATGGCAGCCGTTTCGAGATGAGTTGTTCAATGCTAGGGATTGTAAGTATTGGTGTTATATGGTGTTTGGGACGTTGTATGCTTTAGACTCGATTCTAACAATAGTATTCTCTGCTCTTTGTTTGGCTACGGGAGATATTAGTGCCGCTCTTCAGACCAAAGCTGCTACTACAGAATGGATGACCAAAGCTGGTTGTGATGCTGGACAAATTTTAATGTCTTGTAAGTGAAATTTACGAACGTTATGTGTGGAGCTATTAGCGATTGATATGTTACTAACAACTTAGTCTACAATGTAGGATCGATTTTGTATATTCAAGCTGAGGAGTTCGAACTGAGAAGCAGCCATTCTAATAGCCATAACCCGGATGGGGCAGCGTCTAATCATCTCTCTCTGGACCAACCTTCCCCAGACTATGCAAAATTTGCCAGCGATGCGTTAGAGAATTCTGCTAATGTTTTTCAAGCAATCTTAGCCACGGTGCAAAAACTTCCCTCGTCTTTAAGAAGGGACCTTGAGGTCATTGAGGCACAGGCATTATCGACATACGGTTTGGGTGTGATTGCATTGCATAAAGGAGAGCACAGTAAGGCATCTGAGCTTTTGCGTGAAGCCCGACTTCGAGCTAAGAGTGCCAATTTCAGTGATCTTTTGGTGTCTGCGGAGTCAGAGCTGAGTAAACTGACCAAGATTGAATCTGAGATTCAACAGGGTCAAATGCCTTCTGATTATGAACCGCCAGCAATGGATGTTGTATTGGCCCCTAGAGAAGCTACTACTAACCCTGACTCCCGATCTCATGGGACTATAGAAAGTGGCAAAAAAAGCTCAAAATAATTGCGATTGCCTTAGCCCGAGTGCCATATAGATATTTTCAATGACACTGTAAGACTCAATTTTCATTCTGCTGCTTTTCACATCCAATTGTCACTAAACCTTGGAATTACAGCCAATCCTACCCCCGCCCCATCGTTATCAATTCTCGTCCTGCTTATCTAATTTTTCTCCCCTGAGTGTAAACGACATCGATGATCTCCAGCCGTGCCAGCCTAGTATATCAATATTTTGTTCGAACAGAATAGAAGCATTCGACCTGACCGATCATTTATTAGAATCTCAAGAAGGAACCACTATTAATGAATCAGGAATAGTGAGAATGCGTGCTTATAGACCGCTCCTTCGACTGCCTAAGGCTGGTGGTAGGATTGTGAGCAATAGCCGAGCTGCCAGACCGGTTGTGAGATATTCTACTTCGGAATTGGTAGAGAAGGATGAAGATCTTCGCAAGATTTTTGACTCGAGCAATTTCTGGCAAGAATTCTCTATGCCTCGGTCTAGTACCAATGCCACTGGATTATTCAAAAATGAAATCTTGAGTTCTCCAGAAGGGTTCTCTCGATTTACTCATTTATCTCTACAAAAGGGTATGGAAATTGTATCGGACATTGTTGGAGAAAACTCAATTGAGCAGAAACGATTGATAATTCGAAAATTGGACCGGCTGTCTGATGTTTTGTGTAAGGTAATTGATATGGTTGCCTTTTTGCGAGCAGCACATCCCGATCAAGCGTTTCTAGAGGTAGCTCAATGGGCTTATGATGTTACGTATGAGTACATGAATACTCTTAATACCTCTGTAGAGCTGTGCCAAGCTCTACGCAGTGTGCTTGAAGACCCTGCAATTAACTCAGCTTTGACAGAAGATGAGAAGGTTGTGGGAAATCTTCTGTTTCAAGATTTCAAGCGATCTGGGGTTGATCTGGACCCGGCCTCTAGAACGAAATTTATCCAATTGTCAAATTCAATATCTGTTTTAGGACAGCGATTTTCCTCTGGTGCATATCCTGTTCGTGATACAGTTGCATTTTCGGGTTCACAAGTGTTCGGTCTTGATCCTCAATTAGCATATAGACTTAAAACTGGCCTTGGTAGAGTCAGGGTTCCCACTTCAGGACCAATTTCATCGCTTGCCATGAAGACTATTGCAAATGAAGATGCTCGCAAAGAACTCTGGACTGCTCAGCGAACCGCTTCCCCTACTCAGGAATCAGATCTCAAATCCTTTCTTGGGGATCGTGCTAAATTAGCTAAGCTGATGGGAAGCGCTTCGTTCGCTGACTATGAATTGAAGGATAAGATGGCTATGAATCGTAAAAATGTGATGAAATTTTTAGATGGCATGTTTCACACTACTTTTCCTCAAGCTCAAAAGGAGCTTCAGCAACTTGTAGATTTGAAGGCGAAAGATTCTAATGCAACAACCAAGCAATTGCAAGCATGGGATCGAGAATATTACACTTCAAAAGTCTTGCAAACTAGAAGGATCAAAGGCATTTACTCCTCGGATTCTCTATCATCATATTTCTCTTTGGGATCCGTGATGCAGGGCCTATCCAGACTGTTTTCCCGAATCTATGGTATCCGGTTCGTACCTGCTGAGATCGAAAATGGCGAGGTTTGGCATAACGATGTTCGGAAGCTCAACGTAGTTTCTGAGGAAGATGGATTGATTGGAATCATGTACTGTGATCTGTTTGAGCGGGAAGGTAAGTCCCCCAATCCCGCTCATTACACCGTGCAATGTTCAAGGGAAGTTTTGCCAGATGATCCAGATTATTCAAGCGAAAAGATTATGTTGAATATTAAAGGAAAGCGATTTCAACCTCCGATCATAGTCCTAGTTTGCGATTTCAACCAATCTCAAAAAGATGGTGCTTGTCTTCTTTCATTCTCGGAGGTGGAGACTCTGTTCCATGAAATGGGACATGCTATGCATTCAATGGTTGGTCGAACTTCGCTTCATAATGTTTCTGGCACTAGGTGTGTCACAGATTTCGTAGAGCTACCAAGTGTACTTATGGAGCATTTTGCATCAGCTCCTGCAGTTCTGTCATTATATGCGCGACACTATAGGACTGGCGAACCATTACCATATCCATTACTCAAGGCACATTTAGAGAACCAAGCGGCATTCTCCAACTTCGAGACCTATACCCAGGTCAAGTTATCGCTTCTGGACCAAGTTTTCCACTCTTCTGCCGCAAATGACCAGGACTTCAGTCCCTATTCCCTATATCATGCACTTGAGAAGGAGCGAGGAGTGTTCCCTGGCAATGGCAACTCACAGTGGCATACTTACTTTGGTCATCTAGTAGGGTATGGGGCGACTTATTACTGTTACTTGTTTGACCGAGCAATTGCTGACTCGATTTGGAATCAAGTATTCAAAGCAGACCCTTTGTCGCGTGATGCTGGTGAGAAATTCCGAAATGAGGTTCTTGCATGGGGAGGTTCACGTAAAGCCTGGAAATGTGTAGCTGGTGTATTGGATAGACCAGAATTAGCAGAAGGTGGGGAACAAGCCATGGCCGGGCTTGTGAAATGGTGAATCCCCAATCAGGAGTTACTTAAAATCCAAATATTTGCATCGTCATTGTATATTTGTAAAATCTTTGTATAAATAGCTATAGATCTTTGTTCAGAAATTCTTGGTTCCAAATAGAAGAACCCCTTCTACATTGATTGTATTACTTGATACTAGTGTGCTATGCAGTTTTAAAGCTTAGAATACATCTTCTCCATATAGGAACCGTAACCCGCTTGGCGGTTAGCTTCCACGAACTGTTTCAATTCCTCCTCACTCATGGCCTTCCGCTTATCGAGATCAGCTTGTCTTTCAAGCGCCCTGTTGAACCGACGCTTAACGAACTGATGAATGGCATCAAATGTCTCATCAGCCTGTTCGAATGGAACCAAATGATTTCCTCCTTCAATATCCACAGGAGTACAATGTCGAAGAAGGCCCCTACATACAGGCGCCGATTCTGCTGGGACAAGGTTGAATACGGTACCAGCTAGATGAAGGACTTCACAGTTGAGTCCTTGAACCATGTTGAGCGACGTTTCATATGCATATGCAGTACCATAATACGTAACCATTTGCTGCATATCAGGAGTCTTATACGACACGGTACCATCATCATTATACTTGAGAGCACCGTCAAAGAATGCCTTCTTGACTTCCGGGTGGAACTTTCGGCCAATACCTCGAGTATTCATGTACTTTATATACTCCTCCTTATTGGCGAACGTGTCCTGAAGCTTCCCCTTCACCATCTTGAATCTCTCAGCTGCAAACCTGCTAACTACTGGGACTGTTCGATACCCTTCAGCTGCAAACACAATTGGGTCTATTGCTACAATTGAGTCGTAGAACATGGGCTCGAAATACGCTGCATACATTGTCTGGGTACCTCCCATCGAATGGCCAATAGCAATGTTTATCTCATCGACAATTCCTAATTCTTTGACAATCTTGTTGATGTCCCGTGCACAATCTGGCCATAAGGTGACCCATCCAAGCTTATCCTTATTCAACTGGTAAGAATCACACTGGTTAGCCGAATCAATAGCTATGATTTTCCCTAGGTAGGGTCCAAGATCAGACGAGAAAAACTGTCGAATCATATAGTCCCAAATTTCTTTGTGCATACCATTTCCATGAGAAAAAACAAGGTTCAATGGTTTGGATCCTATGGGGGTGGCCTTATTCGAATAAACATTGAATGCAACCTTTAATCTATCGTCTCCTGACCCAGTAGACCATTCATTCATCCGTGGGTAATACCCATCGATAGACTTCAAACTCTTCTCGAACTCCACCATCTTCTCAATCCCCTTGATGTTTCCTGTTAATACTAGCTATCCTCTAAGTGTATCTTGGTGGTCTTGAGTACGGCAGGGGAGTTAAGCTAGTCATATAGCAACCCTTTCTTTCATCAGCTGCTCTCCACACATTCCGGGATTCTCGCGATTCCCTCCAATAGAGGGGCTGATGCCGAGGCATCGGATCTCGTTTGTGGGGAGCCTATCTCTAGTAAGGAACGAGTGGGTTGGTTGAAGAGTTGGAAGAGGATTTCCACGCTTGTTGAGGTCTTATGGTATTTAGAAATGGGACTGATTAGAGTCAGGCATTACTATAGCATAAGATGAATCTCAAGAATTAACTTTCCAATCCTTTTCATTCGCGTTGGCGTTCACTACTTTGACTGCCTACCGTGATGGCGAGATCCGTGAGGTCCCCTCCTCTTCCCCGAGATCCTAATCCCCGTTCCTGCCCAAACTGCTTTACCAACTAAGATTGTACAGTATCACATTGCTTACTTAACCTTCACTGGTTCATTGATTTTCATCTTACATTACACCCGGAGGCCTTTATTTTAGTTACAAAGATACAATTCCGGCATTATTTTTAGTTGGATCGCATAATCTGCCACACACGAATAATGTTGTCAGTGTAACCAGCAAACAGGTTCTGGCCATCAGCAGACCAAGTCAAAGAGATGCACTCAGGCTCTCTGGCCTTGGTACCAGCAAGCCCGAAGTCAGGCTTGAGCTCATCGATAAGCTCTCGCTTCTCCAGGTCGTATACCTTGATTCCAGAAGTGGTAGCAGCACACAGCCAGTATCGGTTAGGAGAGAAAGTAAGAGAGTGAATCTCGTCTCCAGATGGCAGAGTGTAGAGGTGAGCAGAGGTATTCAAGTTCCACAAGATGATGTTTCCGTCCTTGCCACCAGATGCGCATAGGGATCCATCAGGAGAGACAGTGATGGAAGAGACATAACCAGTGTGGCCAATGTTATCAGTCTTAAGAGAAGGATTCTCAATATCCCAAACCTATTTTGTTAGTAATGTCACACAAACAAATACAATGCAGATAAAAAATTTGAGTTCAAGTCTCAATTCGCTTGACTTTGAAGGTTGTTTCACTTAGTAAGAAGTGTCACAATTTCTGCTAATGCTCAATCTTATCCAATAACAAATATTCTGTTCTTGACTGACTAGATCAGAGATCTTGGTGATATTCTTAGTCTCATTCAGGAGTAATTTCCTGTCTGAAGTAGCAAATATGTCTAACATCATTAAAGAGTCGGTCAAGGCAAAATTTTGAGGAAAAAGAAAGACAACTAAACAGCTTCAAAAAAAAAAATTCACAACAACCCGAAGTCATGAAGTGGTACCAACCACCCTAAAAATCCATTTTAACTTACCTTAACGAGCTTATCCCATCCAGCAGAAATGATAGAGTGTCGTTCTTCATCAGGAGAGAATCGAACAGTAGAAATCCAGTCAGAGTGGCCCTTGTTAGACTCGAAGGTGAACTTGCACTCACCAATGGTGTTCCACACCTTGATGGTTCGGTCACGACCAGCAGAAACAATCTGACGGTTGTCGGGAGAGAAGGAGACGGAAAGAACATCACCAGTGTGGCCTACAAATCGTGCAGAAGTGGTTCCATCAGAAAGATCCCACAAACGAAGGGTCTTGTCCCAAGAAGCAGAGATAGCGTAGGTACCATCCTCAGAAATAGCGACATCCTCAACAATGTGAGAGTGGCCCTTGAGAGATCGCTTGGGGACACCGTAAGCATTCTCGTCTCTGGTCAAGTTCCAGACAATCACAGTCTTGTCACGAGATCCAGACAGAAGAAGGTCAGGGTTAGAAGCGGTGGTGGACAGAGAGGTGACCCATCCACTGTGGCCCTCAAGGGTGCCTCGGAGAACGAGAACTTCGTTTTGGCTCATTGTACAGACTTTGAATTGTAACTTGTCTGGTTAATAGCTAACGCCTATATAGAGCTGTCCGAAATGTCCAGTTTGTTTGAGCAGGAGGACGGCCGGATTTTTCGTTGCGTATACTGGGTACCGCTGCGTAATTTTTCACCCGAAAATGGTGGATTGGTGTGACTGTTTTAAAAATGGGGTTTAGTCACGTGTTAATGATCCAAGACTAGGGTTCAGAGGGTTGATTAGTGATAGAGCACACGTGAACTTTGGTATCAATTCGCGTGGTGTGGAGCCATGGAGCCAGTAATCTTGTTGCGTGAGACAGATCAGATCTCAATCCTACTCTCTGGTTATTAACTGATCAATTACCAGTTGGCAAGTAGTGATGGGTACAAAGTGAGTGCAACGTTGATAGCTGCAATTGTCATTAACCAATATCACCTTGCGCTTTCTATTCCGTATTCACTTCAACATCCAGCAGCACCTTCCAATTTCTATTCCGTATCCATTTGAACATCATCTTTTACCTTTTGCTGATCTCGTATCTGCTCTAGAAGACCATCAACTTCTGTCCAAATCTCTTCCTCCTTCTTTTTTCCCACCCATTGGGCCTTAGCAGCAAGTGATACTGGAAGCACCTTTTCTTTAGATTGATAATACAGCATTCTGATCTCTTTGCGTAGCCCAATTGTCACTTTTTCAAGTGTTTCGTAATATTCTTTGACCTGTTTCTCGAATGCTTTTTTCTCCTCATCACTCTCGGTCTGAGCTGTAGAGTTCCTCTTGCCTACTTCTAAAGCCTTGATTGCGCCTGATGCACTTTCCAGGAGATGGATGATTTGCTTAATGTTAGAATCATGTTGAATTAAATATGCCATGGTCTCGATCTAACTTCAATCTCTTGACAATATATTATCTTCTCCAATCTCTCAACCCTCTTCTTTTATGACACCACTTACCTCATCATATTCATTCAGAGCTGATAGACGCGCCTGAATATCATCCTTGTCCAGAGGAGCAACCGATAAATCTACTTTCTCATCCATATCCATTCAGATATCTTGTACCAACTATAAAGGGACGTTGTTACCGTTACTCTTCGGTTGTCTCCACACTACTGTTGAGACTGTTTGGCCAACAGCTGAAAGCACTTCAGAAGCAAATGGCACGGCTATCCAGCCGTGGTATCGTCTGGTGAGATAACCTCCGACAACCATTCATGGGGTTTTATCGGATGAATAATAATGGTAGTGTGTGAAGAAAGGGTGCGAGCATGAAAGTCTGGCTTTGTGAATAGATATAGTGTGATATTTATCACCTGTATTCTTTGATCAATTTATTGCATAAAAAGGAATTGACCGCAGTTTGTGTGCTTTATAAGGTTATAAACTCAGGTATGTACGCCATTTAGGTTGTGTATTCTCAATGGCCTCGAGAGCTCCGGTAAGAAAAGATAGAATTCTGACTATATCGAACGATAGTCCGATTATAGTGAAATCCAAAAGGTTTAGCACAACAATTTTAAAGCCATGTATTATCGCATCCAATATTTATAAAAACTATTTAAGTCCGAGCTTGAGATCGACCGAAATATGATTTCTAGATAAGAGAATCAAGATC
The DNA here is from genome assembly GCA_003705795.3 of Blastobotrys americanus. Classification (NCBI taxonomy): domain Eukaryota; kingdom Fungi; phylum Ascomycota; class Dipodascomycetes; order Dipodascales; family Trichomonascaceae; genus Blastobotrys; species Blastobotrys americanus. Next base: position 37,940 of record PPJN03000020.1, on the reverse strand, counting down.
ACCAACCAAAGTAACTTGGACCCGAGAACCTTACGAATTAACGACTTTCTTACTGGTCCAGTACGCCCATACCAGGGAGAGACTGTGGCAGTTCTAGCCATAGCCTTTGACTTGGCATCTGAATAAGGAGGATACCTGATTTTCAACAGCAAGTCAGCCCAGAATGGTTGACGAAGAATGGCTCGCTGATGAGAAAACGCAATGAATCCGTATTTTCCATGATAAGCTCCATATCCAGATTGTCCAACACCACCGAATGGCAGATTATGCGATGCCACATGTAATAGGGTGTCATTAACAAGTGCTCCTCCAGAACGAGTGTTCTTTAAGATCTTCTCATACTCCTCTTTCTGCTTGGAGAAGACATAAAGTGCCAAAGGGGTGTCATGATTCTGGACAACATAGTCAACACCAGAGGTACCAATGTTATCAACAGCAACAATAGGCAGAATAGGAGCAAACAGCTCGTCCTCCATAAGTGCATCATCAGGCTTGACTCCCGTAACGACCGTAGGAGCAACGTAGAGGCTTGAACGATCAGTATCTCCTCCAATCACAATCTTTCCCTTAGTTCGTTTAAGCAGACCATCAAGTCGCTCCCACAATCTCTCAGTAGGGATATGAGCAAGATCAGCATTGGCAGGCCCAAGTTTAGGGAAAAACTCGTTGATGGCCTTAATGAGCTCAGCAACAAATTTATCATGAACAGTTGAATCCACTAGCACATAATCCGGAGCGACACAGGTCTGGCCGGCATTTGCAAGCTTTCCCCATGCAATTCGGCGAGCAGTGACAGCAAGATCAGCACTCTTTCCAATCAGCGCAGGAGATTTTCCGCCAAGTTCAAGAATGGTGGGAGTCAAATGCTTCGCGGCAGCAGAAGCCACTATTTTTCCAATGCGACCAGAACCAGTGAAAAGAATCTTGTCAAAAGGTTGGTTGAGAAGGGTTGTGGTTTCAGATACTTCTCCATTAACCACCTGGATCACTCGAGGATCCAAAGCTTGTTCAACCAACTTTGTCAATACCTTTGAGGTTTCTGGCACAACCTCAGTGGGCTTCCATACAATGGTGTTACCGGCAGCAATGGCAGAAGCAATTGGAATCAACGACAAGAAGAAGGGATAATTCCAAGGAGAAATAATAAGTACCGTACCCAGAGGGATGTGAGAGAGTCGAGGAGTAGTCGTCAATAACTGAAGTCCAGACCATCCGGGGTTTTCTTCTTTGATCCACTCAGGGAGCTTGTTGATAGCCAGATCGATCTCGCTAAGAACTCCATTCAGTTCCATCGATTGAGACTCATGAGGAGACTTGTGGAAGTCCTTGAGCACTGCCTGTTTGAGAAGAACTTCATTGTCCTTGACCGCATAAAATAACTTTCGCAGCTGGTCTAATCGGAACTCGATACTTTGAGTGAATCGAGTATCAAATGACTTGCGGACCTTGTCAACCTTAGCAAGCACTTCCTCCTCAGAAAGCCTTAATGGCACATTTTCATAGTTTGTAATTCTGACCATCACAATATCTTTCACTTTTAGTGACTTATATTATCTGTGTTATTTTGAGCAACTTAAGTTAAATTAGACCCACGATGAGTTTCAATCTTTAGCTGGCAACTAGCTGTTAGTTATAGCTTTGACACTTAGCAACACTTGCGGGCCCTTAGTTGCCGTGATTGGGGTACAAGGAGGGGGGTGGTCGTACAGCCGTGCTCCGGCCTAAGCTCGTGATTTTCACGAGCAAGTCACTAATGATCCGACTGCCCTAACCCTGGCTAATTGAGAAAAGGTTCGGTAGGAGCAGTGGCCTTAAGCTAGCAGACTAACCCAATGGTCTCTATACAGTACCAGTGGGAGGTAGAGAGGCTCAATCGATCAGCTGTTTTTTAGTCACATGAGGCAGAACCACACTTTGGTAGGGAGCTGTCCATTATTTTGATGACATTTCCCAAAGGATTACGTGAGAGGCCACGCGAGGTTACGCGAGAGGTTGCGGTAAGACGAAGAGCCCATATGCTCCGTCTAATCGGGATCATTAAAGTGGAATGAATTGGTTCTTATAACTACCGATTGCTGCTTGAGATTACTCAGTTAACTCTCAGCCACATTGAAGCGCTGTAAGAAATTCATGATTTGTGATTGACGCTGCCTACTACTCAATTCTCTTACTCCCTCATCCCCCGTCCAGTTATGACGTCCTTCAATCCATCGACCCATCGGTCTTCTCCTTACTTCGGTTCTACTCTCCACAATAAGCTTGTGCGCACCGTGTCAACTAATACGGTACTAATCCCGCTCCTCATCTCAAATGCTAGTATTAGACCACTAATGTTGTAAATTTCATTGGCGATGTCCGGAGATACTCGGGTCAGCAGCCGCACCCGCCATCACCCGATCGATTATAGTTTCAATCCTGAGAGCAGCCAATGACCGCTCGAGCTGTATTGATAACGCAGCATCAAAATGGGATAGATGGGCTTATCACCAGACTTGTAGCTAGAGAGTCTGAGCTGGTTAGGGAGGGGAAGGTTAGGTACAACCAAAGATGCCACAAATATATAAACCAGGCTTGCTGTCGCATAGGTACCAATTCTCTCCATAAGGAGTTTCGTTGTTTACTCTTAACAATCGACTACGTAGTTCCAGTAGGGAATGACGTACGCTCGCCACTGCTCATAATCTTCTACTGTTATAGTTGGTGGATAGCCATGGCATCACTAGTCAGGTGAATTGTCAAATTAGCTGTTGAGCTCGGAGATAGTGTGTGCTGATGTGAAGTGATGTTTAGGCAGGTAGAAATTAGACTATTATGTTGTACTGAATGTGCTGAATATTTAGTTCGATTTTCGCCTTGCTACGCATCCTTGGCTCCAATGACATTTTAAAATCAGTCCTTGGATACTCATAACTCACTCTCTAGGCGCTATAGCTAACATGACAATTCTAGTACTAATAGTACGCCATTCTCAGAACCTGACAATGGCCTTGTGCCCGCTGACAGTGCATTTCGTTAAGGTTGCATTATGAGTAGTTTCTAAAAAGGTCTCTTCCGTTCTTTTTTGCCTAATAGTGATTTGGATGTTAGTACGGCTGGCGGTGGTTGAAGGAATTCGGTGGCAATTTTGCCATTTTGCCAGTTCTGCTCATCTACGCTTTGCCTTGTACCGATCCAGATTTCAGGTATACATTTTCAGCACCCCAGGATCTAATACTGACGCCTGTAGCCGTATACGCACTTGGCCGAGCAAGCACGGCTTGTACCTAAATATAAGATGCTTCCCCGTGTTTGCCGCGACATCATCACGAAAATGTTCAGCCGTACCGGGCCCATCGCCCCAAGAGGAAATACTACTCTGGGGACTCGTGATGTTACGTTTATTTGCGGGAGCATTTGCTCATGTTATAGAATGATGAATAAAACTTGAGTCTTGCCTTTTTTTTTTTCCTAACAGGATTAACTTTCACACCTTACTTAAGTTGAGCACTTGTACTAAAGTACAGAGCATAAAAGCATTTTAAGCATTTTGAGCATCGAAGCATATTCGCATTCAAATAAAATGGTTCTCACAGGCCGTGGAGGTTATGGGAACTATGTACGATCAAAAGACGCTGGAGTACCTTCAACTCCAGCACCTGTTCAACACGTTACTTCGCCCAAGGAACATTTCCGTGCTGGAAGAGGTGGATATGGTAATCACTTGCCTATTGACAGAATGCCAACCATGACTCCTCAAGAGTATCTAGCGGAAGTTCATCAAGCATTAGAGGTCGAACCAGCAACCTATTCTTTAGGCCGAGGTGGTGCAGGCAACATTGTCCGTAGAGGAGATTCTAAAACCCCACAGAGCTCTGCTGGCCGTTCTTCTCGAGCGCCCAGATTGGAACGTCTGTTTTCAGCTCCTTTACCTAGGAGGTCTTCAGCTTTATCTTCGGCGGACTCCATTGACCAATCTCTTGTCCCCTCTGCATCCACTCCACACCCTGGTAGTCATGACGGTTTCTGGGGTCGACTAAAGACGACATTATCCCATTAGCCTAAGCTGGATAATACAAGTGTTATATCATCTGATATAAATTTGATTGACAACTTATGACCATACTAACGTAATAATTTATATATCTATAATTTTAACTGTTCAAACTTAATTAACAAGTTAACTGATGTCGCGGTCCTTTAGGTTTATCGGTCTCACCTTTTCCGTACCGTTTATGGACTGATTTAGAGTTCACACTAGGTACACATTGAAGCCATGACTAAAAGGAGACCACCTACCACCTGGCAATTCATTCTGAAATTACGCTTAGAAAGTTAGACTATCGAGCATTCCGATCTACGCTCTAGTACTATTCGTTTTCTCAACCTATCCAGATGGGCCTAAATAGAACCAATGTCGCAGCAATTGTGGTTCTGCTAATACTGTTAGTTATCACCATCTGCAGCAGTTATCATGGGTCATTATCGCGTAGGTCATTCGATAGCAGAAGATTGAATGTGAAAATCAACACCACTAGTGCCTAACAAGAAGAAATTGATCCCAGCTTTCACTCACTACGAAGAATTGAAACTTGATCTGTTGACGAATATTTAATTGAGAGATGATTTACTTTCGGAGATAGTTCAAATGCTCAAGCTTACGCTTCATGTTTAATACAGTTACATGAGTACCAAAGAGTCTGTATGAAATGCAAGCACAATGGTACCAGAATAAGATGGTCGTAAACTGGCGGATTGCCAAAGAAATGATAATTAAGAACTGAGAGAGCTCAGCAAATAAAAAGATCAAAAGTACTAAGCATACAACCGTCACAAAAAAAGATGGGCTATACACATTAGTCCCTTGAATTTAACACAGTTAGACAATTGAGAGGTAGACAACTAAAGGTGTCAAAGGATTATTTAGAGACTTGCTTAACAATGTCCGCATCAGGAATCGATCCCAAAATAGTCTCAGCAATAATACCGGTGACAAGGTAAGGATCAATGTTAGAAGCTGGTCGTCGATCTTCGAAGTAGCCATAACCTTCCTTAGCAACTGAACGAGGAATTCGTACAGAAGCGCCACGGTTAGCAACACCAGCCGAGAAAGAGATGGCCGAAGCAGTCTCATGTCGACCAGTAAGTCGAAGATCATTGTCTTCTCCATATACGGCAATGTGCTCCTTATGTCGCTTGGAAAGCTTCTCGATGGCAGCCTCGATGAACTTCATACCACCAGGCTTTCGCATATCCTCAGTAGAGACATTGGTGTGGCATCCAGCACCATTCCAGTCTCCCTGAAGAGGCTTGGGATGGAAAGAAATCTTAACACCCCACTCCTCGGCAACACGATGCAGAATGTAACGGGCGGCAGTCAAATCGTCACCCATAACAATACCTTCACAAGGTCCCACCTGGAACTCCCACTGGGAAGGCATAACCTCAGCATTGATACCGGAGAGATTAACTCCAGCGAACAGGCAAGCTCGGTAATGAGCCTCAACTACATCACGAGCAAAAACCTTACCAGTTCCTACACCACAGTAATAGGGACCTTGAGGGGCAGGGAACCCACCAGTGGGCCAGCCATAGACATGGTCATTCTCATCGAACATGGTGTACTCCTGTTCGATTCCAAACCAGATATGCTCAGAAGCATGAGCTTCCATCAGCTTTGCACACTCATGTCGAAAGTTAGTTCGGTTGGGAGTGCCATCATTGTTCCAACATTCACATAGAACAATAATGTTATCACCAAGTCGGAATGGATCCTTGTAAATGCGAACCGGGCGAAGGTAGATATCCGAATCATTACCAGGAGCCTGATTAGTTGAAGACCCGTCGAAGTTCCACTCTGGCAGATCTTCGATCGAGGCAGGCTTCTCAGAAAGCGTCTTACATTTGGATCGAATTCCACCACTACCGTCGATCCAGATGTATTCCGCCAATACGGATTTACCCTGAGGCAAGGCCAGATACTTTTCAAGCTACGCAAAAGTTAGTAATAAGCTCCATAAAGTCACACCACCCTTACAACATCACACAATTTGACCCCATCTGATACACCACATGCACCTCGAAGCAATCGAAGCAATCGAAGCAAAATGCGGATCCGAAGAAAAAACAACAGATTGACACTCCAATCTGAATATTATCCTCATATCTTGGTACAAACTAAACAGATGATACGAGCTCAGCTGTTGCGTTGGCTCTTGCTAGTTCCTTTTAGCTCTTTCTAGCTCTTGCTAGCACTAGTCTGGGGCTAACCGACAAATCAAAACATTGCTCGATCAATCTAGTATTCTCTGAAGCATTTCACTCCTCCAAACCCGTCAATCAACTTACATTCTTAGCGTTAGAAATAACTGTAGACGACATTGTTAATTTACGAATGCTCTTAATGATTTTCACGATTGCTCGTACCAAACAAATCTATCTACTGCCAATGCTCGTCTATATATATAAACAGATACATTTATCGTGAAAACATGGTCGGTTTTTCAGTCATAATCAAAAAAGCAACTTGAGATAGATAAGAATGTCAGCCAATCAGCTTTGGTGTTCGACCAATCAGCCTTCGTCGGTGCCCGGGACTGACCGCTATTTTGGGAGATAAGGGCTTTACATATCGTTACATTTGGCAACATTGTTACGAAGAACAAGTACGCCCTGCCCCATTGGGAGGGGGTGATCTGGGGCGGATAGAAGACCTTCGGAGGGATGGGAGCGACACCGCCAAACATAACCGATGGATCGAACGATGTGAAGACAGTTCTGCCGTGCGACCTCGGCGAAGAGCGAAGGACGATTGCGATTATGTGTACATAGAATATGGTTAGTGAGGACCTGGTGAGCATCTGTAGGTGAGAGTGGGCGGGTTTTGACTGTCGGTTGTATCCCAAACTTAGCAGTACAGCATGATTTCATAGGTAATAAACTTTGCAACTAGACTCCAAGATAGCCACAAATTATCTCTGTACCCTTGCAACCGTTTCAATATCCCTCCCCGCGCGATTATCACCTGAATGATCGCGATCTTGAGGTACGGGCCAATCATACTCAACCCAAACCTGTTATTCCCCACCTATCGATCTGGCTTGTGGTTGGTTCCTGAGTGTCTTATCTGGGCTTATCTTAGCACCGGTAGAAGCAGACCGAGGAGGCTGGATAGGATGAGAGCGAGGATGGTAGTAAGTCAGGGTCGAGGGGTTGAGTCAGGGTTGAGTCGAGGTTGGGTCAGGGTTAAACCAGAGTTAAGCCCGGCAGTGTGAGTTAGAGTTGGAAACAAGAAGCTAGACAGAAGCTAGAGCTAACTGAGACCAACGTAATACGATGTAGATGTAAATGGTAGCATGATGCAATGTCAATGATAAGATTACAAGTAGATATACAGGGGCATATTATAGGGGTAACTGATAGGGGCATTTTGAGTGATATGAGCAGTACGAATACAGGTGAGGCTAGACGCGACGTTGATAGCGGCATTGTACGGTGTGATAGAAGCCTATATATGATACTGGGATCATCTGACGTTATCTTGGTCAGTTGTGTTGGCGGGGTAGTGCGTTATCTGTATAGGTGATAGTAAAGATGTTATTGTCAGGTGAGATAGGAGATAGTGAGATAGTGTTCCATTTGCGCGTGGATAGTGTCATATTTGTGTGGACAGCGAACCTTATTGTCGTGTAGATTGCACTTCACGTGAGCTGCATCGCATGATCAACTGAGATGAAATTGTCATTACATGTATATTCGTATTAATACAAAACTAATTCAAACCATAATTAAACCGCTGTCCCATTTAAACGTCTAATTAGTTATGTCCAGTGCGCTCCTTCAATTCTCGTAGCTTATCTCCGTAAAAAGCGGACGCTTCCACTGCCAATGTCCAGCGAGCATACTCATATTCTCTTCGACTCTCCTCCATTTGTGGGTGGAATCTGGTTGCCCGAGTAAGATGAGACATGCACTCATGAGCATAACCCAGGTCTCCTTTCCATAGCCCGCTGGCAAGACCAGCACAGATCGCGGCCCCTAAAGCCGTGGGTTCCCTCATCAATGGGCGATCAATGTTGATTCCGAGAATATCGGCTTGTGTTTGCATAGTAAGGTTTGAAGCAGTCATACCTCCATCAACCCTCAATCTGTCAAACTTAGACCCACTTTCATTGACCATTGTATCAAGAATGGCTCTGGTCTGTAAGCACACCGCTTCGATGGCCGCCCTAGCTAAATGACCAGCCTGGGAATGATGTGACAACCCTACAATTGTGCCTGTAGCATTTTCATTCCAGTACGGGGCAAATAATCCAGAGAATGCAGTTACAAATGACACGCCTCCATTATCCTCAACCTGTTCCGCAAGCTCTCCAATTTGGGAGGAGAGCTCAATCAGACCGATGTTGTTTTTGAACCATCGAATTACACTTCCTGCAACTGCAATTGATCCCTCCAAGGCATATAAAGTTTTATTTTGATCATTCTTGCTCTTGAATAGGATGGTACTGATGAGGCCATTCTGAGAACGTACCAGCTTTTCTCCAGTATTGAAAAGTAGAAAGCATCCAGTTCCATAAGTGTTTTTGACATCTCCCTGTTTAAAACCAAAATGTCCTATAAGTGCTGATGACTGGTCCCCAACGCACCCATTAATCGGCACTCCTTCAAATGCAAACCCAGATGTCACGTCCCCAAAGTGTTCTGAACAGGTTCTAATTTCTGGCAGATTTAACTTCTCCGCACCAAAGAATTCTATAAGTGTCTGGTCATATTCCAAACTCTCAATGTTCATGAACATTGATCTCGATGCGTTTGTCACGTCAGTGAGATGCTTTCCTCCCGTCAATCTATAGAGAATCCATGTATCCACGGTAGCGAAACATAAATCTCCACGGTCATAGACTTCCTTTGCTAAATCAACGTTGTCTAATAACCATCGTACCTTGATTCCAGCAAAATATGAGGAAATGGGGAGTCCACAAAGTGACTGAACCTTATCAGATCCTTCCTTAGCTTTTAATTCCATAGCGGTCGAGGTTGTTCGAGAGTCTGACCACACCAAAGCATTGTACACGGGTTTTCCACTCTTTCTATCAAATAAAATAGTCGTCTCACGTTGGTTGGTTATTCCGATGCTTTCTACCTTTCCTGGGTCAATACCTTTGGATTTCAATTGATCATGAACCTTTTGAAAGCACAGTTTTACATTTTCAATGAACCATTCTGGATCTTGTTCAACTTCTCCAGGATTAGAGGCTTTCTGTTGCATTTCTTTCTGGAATGACGCCACTGTCTCACCATTATCGGTGAACACAATGAATCTAGTAGAAGTTGTACCCTGATCCAGCGCCCCTACATAGCGAACATTATTGGTAGACCCAAGCCTAGTTCCAGACATGCTAGGAACTTAGACTCAGTCAAATTCAGAAATAATTAAACAATAATTAAGAATTAAAACCCAAAATGTGTACCCAAACTCTAATCCTCGTGCTCACCCTCTCACAACGTTACCACCACTGTTCCTTAGTCTCTTTGAATAGCTGGTATTTTATTTTTTGCCGAAACTAGTCGTTATTGAAACGGCCGGCCTGGCCCCGGCTTCCATCACGCGGCTTACACATATTTATATCACCACCTTCGGCCCGAATCCTTAACGAAGCGAAGGAGCTCGTGCGAGCGATGGCTGTGTCAAGCATGTAGGAATGTGTGGTCGAGGGATATGGGCATAGTTATATGAAGTTTACATTCCACATCATAACTTCTTGAAATATCATACTTTTTGATGAGTACCGTAATGAATCACAGCTGCTTACGATAGACGTTCCTAAAGCTGGTGTATTAACTTATCTCTCAGATTCGCCATCGGACTTGTACTCTACAGCTGGGACCTGCGGCTGAACACCCACTTGCGTTTGCCCCTGAGCACTATAGGCGCCAACGTATAAGTACCAATGTAAGAATGCTCAGAACATGTTCTCAGATAGGAGAAATAGGGGGTAGTTTAGTCAATAGACTCACTTACTAGGTTTTATTAATTGTCAGCTATTCCTCCTCCAATCTTTCTTCTTGTGCTCTATTATACTATATATCCCTAATCCGTTCCCACCCTCCATGTCACCAACTAAGGCCTAATTTAGTAACCCTGCAGGTCATAACGTGCTCTGCCGCACGCCGCGCTCTTATCACGATAGAGGCTCATCCTACGCACAGATAGAGTGGAAGTTGGATATCAAGAACGAGATCAAGATAAGTATTTGAAAGCTATAGCAGAGGTTGTTTCAAACGCTAAGTACCGGCATTTTTATCTTTATTATATTTGGTAATATTGAGGACGTTTACCAGCTTTATTTGTAGTCAGAACCATCAAGTCAGCTCAGTGGCGTTCGCTTTTAATCTTGCTGGTGATAACATTGTCCTTTTAACTCTAAAAAGATACTGGTTGCCACTAAGTATTTAGGTTGAACAACTGTGGCAGTGAGACGGTAGTAGAAGAAGTTATCACTTTGTGAGACTCGTGAAAGTATTGAGTGTGAAGTGTTTGGAGTACGTAAAATAGAACTTTTACGGGGCCAAAACAGCTGACTATCAGGTACCGCAAACCTATTAAGAATCCACGCAAAGGTTGGTATGGTTCACCAACCCCCTCCTCTTGTAGAGTCTGCTGACCTGGCTGCAGTAGAGGTATACCTGACTGTGCCATCAGAATTCGCGTCTCAATTTCCCCAGAGGAAGTTTGTGCTGAACTGCGATAATGATTATAGCTTTATTGTGGGCAGGTCTTCAGAGAAACGACGGGCTATTCCCTCCGAATCCAACGCATTATTAGATAACAAGTATATTTCAGCAGCTCATGGACGTTTCTTTGTTGACTCAAAGTCTGGAGTTGTCAAATACGAAGATACCGGCTCCGCTCATGGATCCTACCTCAATGATAAGGCGGTAAAATCTGATTCAGAGTCATTGCTATCCGACACCGTAAACAAGCTTGTATTGGGTCATGGCAAGGGATCATTATCACTGGATATAGAATTCACAAAGCTCTCCAAATCCCAGTCAAATGCCACTACCGTGGAAAAGGGAAATGACTCCAAGAGAGCTGTAGAACTTGAATCTGTTGCTAACGGTGATGACATTTCAGAGCAGGAGTTTGAATCATCTTCTGGAATTGCTGGTGGCAAGGAGCGTTCGATAACACCGAAACGAACCGTAATTTCTTCCCGTGCTACTAGTATAGTATCTGATGGTGACTATGATAAGCCTATTTCTGAGCTCAACAAGGCTGATGAAGATTCAAACTCCAGCTCATCTGATGAGAGCTCTGACAAGAACATCGTCGATTATGAGTCTTCCGACGTTACCTCGGTGGATGATGCAGGAATTAATGGATTCAATGGCAGGATTAAGATCGCACCTAGCTTCTATCATAGCCATCAATCCTCTTTACTTCAATCAACCTTTGGCGATACTCAGAGAGAAGAAGCCGACGATACATTTGCAGATACATTTGCAGATAGATATCTAGATAATCCTGCCCCAGGATCCGACACTTTCCGTAAAAGCAGCGAAGATGAATCTGTAGACATGGAACCTGACGCTGGAATAGTAATTTTAATCGACGAGGTAGAATCTAGTGCAAATGATGACTTTGATTCTGAATGGGAGATCAAGATGGTTGACGATATCGGTCTTGATAAAGAGTTGAATGAAGGTAAAGATGAAGATTTGGAGGATTCAGAATTTGATGATGAAGATGATGAAGATGAAGATGAAGAGGACGGAGATGGGGACGAGGAACCACGAGAAACTCAGAATATTCGCGGACAGAATACGCCAGAGAATACTGCTGTCACTACCGCTATTGCTGCCACTCTGAAGAGCGAATCAAGTCCATTGAATGATGCTGCTGAAAGCTCACATTTTGCGAAGGACACTGCTAGTGGTCTTGGTGATTCTCAGTTTCAGTCTCTCGGGAAGAGAAAGAGAAGAGACGAAGAGGAAGATGATGATTCCAAGAGTGCTGCGGATTCAACGGCACCTCCCCCGAAGAGGGGCCGCCAATTAGCCAGGGACGTGGCAGTGCTTGCTACGGGGGCACTTCTTGGTGGGATTGGAACAATTGCTGCGTTGCTTGCATCTGCAGAGTAGAGATGGGCTATACTTTTTTTTTCTTTGCGGCGTTTCATTTGCGTTTTCCGATATTTAGCTGGTTTATAGTCATGATTTATTACGTAGGGAATTAATTCTGGGAGATCAAAGTTCAGCGTAGGCCGACATACTGCTAGGGTTAATGGGAATATTCCAACACATCTAATGAGATGATTGCTTTCATTATTTCGTTAATACAATGTTAGTAACTCTAACCAGTTATAACTGGTAATTTCTATCATCACTGACTTCATCAAATCATTTGTTGGGATTTGAGGAACAGGATAAAGTCTAAAACCTTTTCGTTTTCCTTATCAATGTCGTTCTGGACTAACCGCTTATATAAAGAGGACATGTTTGGTGATTCATATCGGTCATAAACAATCTGATGAGAAAATCGACACGATGCTCCTGAAGTACAACGACCCTGTAAGAAGTAACTGCATGGTTTTTTCTTGCCGGAAAAAGTAGTCTTAGGAGCTGTTGCAGACACTCCGAGCTTCGAATCCGATATGATTTGATGTTCCTTCACCAGTCCTCGCTCCCGTTCCTTTTCTCGCTCTTTCTCTTCAATTCGTCGATTTGTGGGCCAATTTCGACGGCGTTGTGCAATCCATTCTTCCACATCTGCAGCTGCCTCTTTGATTTCAGGCGATATTGAAAATTCTTCATCTAAGTCTGATGCTCGCTTCACTGGGCCAGTCTTTTGTGGTGATGATCTGTACGGATGATGCCTGACATTTGGGGCCGTATTACCGCTGCTAGTCCTTGCAGATTTACTTGGAGGTGGTGGGGGCGGTGGTGGAGGTGGACCATAAATATACTCATCCATCTGATTGATTAAAACAATAGCTAAATTCTTTTATTCATTACTTTATCTTCGTACTCCCGATAAGCGACGGGAGGTTGTTAGTGTATATGCGGCTGTAACATTGAGTTTCCTGGGTGCACGGCTGATTGTCAGGCTCATTAACTCCCCAACGATGGCGGTTGTATATGGCTTTCCCCGATATCGCACAAGACCTCCTCCCTCTCAGCCATGCATACAGTACCGGGTAAGCCAAACCGATTTTTGGGGGCACCGGAGTCTCCGCGAAGATTTGTGATTGCGGGTTATCTTTGAACAAGGTCAGAGAGAGGAATAAGTAACGCAAACCAAGATGAGTTCGGGGTCAGCATTTCAGAAGGCTACGGATTTTATATTTTCTAAACAGTCAATTAAGTACGTTTTTGGAAGGAGTGAGCGAATTCCAGTGAGGATAAAGCTGTCTTTTTTTTTTTTGGTATGACACACACTAACTAGTAGATGTAAGCAAATAACCAAGCGAGGTTGACAGACTCAAGACTAGTGATCCTTTTTTATTAGGAAGAACAGATGCTGCCATGATCCAGTTAAAGAATAAACCCGAACACTTCTGAGACTGAGACAATTTAATACGATTAGAGTGGCCAGGGGAATGTTGCAGTCGTTAATGTTATCTTGGCTGGTTTTGGAATTCTGAGTTTTCTGAGATAGTACTAACTGATAGATGTGTGCTCAACACATTTTTGGGGACCGGTATCGAATTTCGGTATTCCAGTTGCTGCAATGATGGATTTGAAGAAAGATCCTGAACTTATTTCTGGAGCAATGACCGGTTCTCTGGTTGTGTATTCAATTGTTTTCATGAGATATGCGTAAGTTTGAAGGAGTGTTTCGTTCAACCATGTCACTGCATATAAGCATTGTGTGTTCATTTGTACTAACGACAGAACTGCCGTAACTCCCTGGAATCCCCTTTTATTTGGATGTCATATGGTTAATGAAGCAGCCCAACTTGCACAGGGTACCAGATGGGTGAACTACTGGTATCTGGGTGGTCGCGCCAAGGCACTTGAAGAGAAGACAAGTGTGCCCAAAAAAGAATAATCAAGGAGAATTAGATATGTATCACAGGTCATGTGTCAGCATTTGATGAACGTAATTACAATTTGCTGCTGTACAATATTGCAAATGCGTACCTTTCACTTCCGTTGTATACACTTTAATCGCAGTGGTTAATCAAAAAGTCCTCGAGCTTGCGAAGCATTTTGAGTGGGCCCTAATCCATCCCTCAAAACTTGAGTAGAAAATTGATCCAATTCTCGATCCAGATCAGAGCTGTTGCCATCACCACCGTTCGATTGCATGCGACTATTAGTATTCTCACCACCTAAACCTTCAATTCCATCACCGTATTCATCCTCATCATTTGCCCAGTCAACTGTTGGTTCTGGGGCTTCAACACTATCTACTGGATCACTCGACGACCGCTTGGTGACATTATTGATATCACTATCAACGGCAGTAGCATTTTCGGGTTGAAATACTATACGATTGACTTCTCCATGGTGACTTTCACCAATGGTCATGAATAACATTGACAATTCAGTTCCAGGAGTGAGTCCTTGATGGACTAGCTCAAAAAAGATCGGATAACCAGGTTGTTTGTATGTGGCCTTGATAGTGGCTGTGCCATGTAGAGATTCGGCTAGATGGATAAATGCCCTGAACTCTTTGAGTCGAAATCGGATAGAGATGTTATCAGTGACATTAACAGACTCCAATTGATCATAATTCAGCGATATATTGGTGTTCAGTGGCTGCTTAAGAAGATCCTTATTACTATAGACCGACTGAGTAAACCCCTTGATATCAAAGTATTCTGTCTTGAAGGTGATTGAAAACTCTTCTGACTGTGGGCTCATGAGATCAATGTTCCTTTTAAACGTCTTGGCCTTGAATTGGAACTTGTATTCGCATTTGTTCAAGTCTATTCGAGGTATCGTTACTTCCTTAGGTGATTCTGCACATGATATGGAGAAACTTTTGGTGATGCCGGTGTGATGAACCACTTCTACCGACATTGTGGGAGCATCATACTCGCCATGCTTTCCTTCTTTAACCCAAAGTTTTACCTGCCGAATCGACGCCCCATCCCGTTCTACTTTTTTAAATAATGAGTTCAAAAGTTTGGACCGGATCTGGAACGTGTTGTTACCTTGATCAATTCGTCGCGTCCACTTTGTGTTTGCTCCCCGACCAAATTGGTAACTACTGAAAAACTTAGCAGGAAATTTGGCGATATGGAACACTGTACCAGATAAGTTCATTGTTGATGCTGTCATTAACTCTGGACCCATATCGAACGTAACCTGCTCGATTCCTACTTTGCATAGGCTCTGAATAGCCTTATTCCAAAATCTCAGGTTTGTTCCTGCATCTATTACCGCTATTACCTCCGTCATTGTGGATAATATGTTGGATATTGAACATGGACCTATGAATGAACCACACCTATTTAGTTTAGTTCGCCAGAATGGGATGCACCAATCTCCACATTAGCTGTTCTTGTATTGGTACTGGTGCTATATTGACATACTTTGTCGCGCTCAATCTTATCATCAGTGTTACACGGCTATACGGTGATCTGGGATCCTTCCAAGTGCCCGCCTCGAAGCATATGAGAAGCAACGGCAGTAAACCTAGAAATATGTTGATAAGAATTATTTCGCACTATACCGTGCCATGTGCTAAGTGTCTTATTATATACCGCCCAACCAACCCCAAATCTATAGGTTATGGTTCATTAATGTGTGGTTTAGCATCGTTCGCTTGGTCAGATCCCTGCCCACGGTCGCCTCGGCCCCGATATCCGTAGTCACGTCTAGGCCACCAAAGTGCCGATCTGTCGAGGGTATATATGTGAGGGATCACATCGTTTGTGAGACCATAGATTTATCATTTGACTACGCTTGGTTTTTGGTTTATCCGTTTGAAAATCGTAGAGACTTCCAAAAAGGCTTGCAGACAGACCTTCAGCTAGATCTCCAGATAGATCCCCAGACAGCCTCCAAACAGACTTCCGGACTGCTCCACCTTCCTGTGTGGTTTAAATTAATTAACACCGACATAACCTAGGCAACGAAGACATCTGGATAGGTGAAGCTAAAGCGATAGCAAAGGATCAGATCAGTGGTACACCGCGCAGACGTGATAAATTTTACTAAAGATGCCATCAGCACTAATCACCGGATGCTCTTCTGGCATTGGAAAGGCATTGGCGAAGGAATTCCATGCCCAGGGATATACCGTCATTGCAGGCGCTCGAAGAGTTGACCAGATGAGGGATTTAGCCGATCTTGGAGTATACGTTGTATCACTTGACGTAACTAGTGAGCAATCGGTCAAGGCTGTTAAGAAGCAAGTACTGGAACTCTTACCTGATGGTAAATTAGATATCTTATTTAATAATGCTGGCCAATCTTATACCATGCCTGGAAGTGATCTTAACATCGACGATGCTCGCAAGTGTTACGAGGTTAATGTGTTTGGAGTAATGCGAATGGTGTCAGAATTCCTCCCTTTGCTGATTGCTGCCAAGGGTACGATAGTTAACACTGGATCTGTGGCTGGCTTGGTTCAATTCCCATTCGCTACTGTCTATGGATCATCTAAAGCTGCGCTGCACCAATATGCTAATGGGTTGAGACTCGAGCTCGCTCCATTTGGTGTCAAGGTTACTACTACCTACACCGCTGCCGTAGCATCTGACATCGCTGACACTCGACCTCTTCCTCCAGACTCCCTATATCAGCCTGTTAAAGATGGGTTTGAGTTTCGTAAGTCAATGGCTGCTCAAAGTAATCCTCAATCTGCCGATACCTATGCGGTAAAGGTAGTAAAAGAACTTTCCCGGGGACGAGCAAAGTCATCGTTTTTCGAAGGATCAAACTGGTTCACTCTGTGGATC
Source organism: Blastobotrys americanus (assembly GCA_003705795.3). Classification (NCBI taxonomy): domain Eukaryota; kingdom Fungi; phylum Ascomycota; class Dipodascomycetes; order Dipodascales; family Trichomonascaceae; genus Blastobotrys; species Blastobotrys americanus. The sequence continues at coordinate 21,045 of PPJN03000020.1, read as the reverse complement.
TTATACTACCTCGTACCCCGATGGTTGGCTGATTGGATTCTGTCTCGTAAATTCAAGCTCAACCAGTTACAGGCTATTTTTGCAACGAAATCCAAGGTTCAGTAGTAGTAGTAGTAGTAGTAGTAGTAGTGGTAATGATCAAACACTTGAGCGAGTATCTGGTCCCATAAATTTTAGTCGATTTAATAGCGAACTAGGTTCCACCTTTTCGAGTGCATAAATCTCGGTTAATCTGATAGCGGATTAGGTTGACCCATTTTGTCGTGTGCTGATGGGCCCTTACTGGTCGAATTACTCTTAGCTGCTTTCTTAGTCTCTGCAACTTTCTTCTTTGCCTTCTTCTTTTCACTCTTTTCATCTCCCTCATCCTTCTTCTTCTTCTTCTTAATCTTCTTGCGAGTAACCTGCACAGGAGCCGGACCAGACAACACTGGAGAACTGGATTCCACTAGTTCTTTTCTCAGCCTAGTCACATTCTGCTCTCCAATTTGTAAGTTATCCTCCTCGAGGTTAAGATCTCGAAGTCTATTGTTCACTTTAAGAAGGCTCTTAGAGGACTTTTTCACTGATCGCACAGGGCCTTTAGACCCAGTTGCTGTATCTTCATCGCCCAATTCATTGCCCTCGCCATCTATTCCTTCATCTTGGACAATTTGCATCTTAACGCGTCGCTTCACCACTGCTGGCTGTTGGGTTGGTAATTGTGCTGACTGGTTGAGTAACTTGCTGGGCTGACTACTGCCTACTGGAGTCCAAGGGCGGCTTTCAATAGCTGGACTACCAGAAAGGGATACTGCTCGAGAAGACAAGTCAGTAGGGGTATTGCTTGATGAGACAATCGGGATATAAAATGGATCCTCCCTCTGTTTCTCCAGTCTTTGTACTCTCCTCCTTTCCAATTCTTCTTCGGAAGGAGCAACCCACTCTTCAGTGTTAACTCCTCCAGAATCTCCAGACTCACCTGCTGATCCGTCTTCGTCGCTATCATCACTATCCATGCCATAAGAAAACTCCGCTGTGGCCTGGTGGTATTCACAACCCGGATACAGAGGCGTGTCAAGGTCTAGATCTGATGGAAGAGCAATTTTTCGTTGAGAGTTGGGTGCTACTGGATTGAGCTCAAATTGGTTAAACATTGAGGGTAACGCAAGGGTAAGCAGCAGCGGCGCAGAGGACTCATCTTTATGTCCCTCCAAAGCTTCATCTAGAAGCTTGAACAGCTCAAGAAACTCTGCTGCACGTTCTTGAATTTCAAAATCAGAAGAGGTGGACCATTCCTTGAGATATTCCGCTACTAGTCTTGTCTGTTCTTTGACAGTCATGGCTCTAGACTGGGTCCAGTCTGACTGGTTTACACCTGCCCAATGGGAGTATATCTTCACCACTGATTGAATGGCAGTTGATCGGTCAAACTCTCCGTCAAGCTTTGTAATTATATTTAACAAGTTGATTGGATCAGACAAGTGTGACGCATATTCTCCTACCACCCACACTAAAAGTGGAAGTAACGCTGGAATGTCAATTTGGCGGTCGGCGATGAGGGCTGCAGCTGATTCCACTGCAGTCTGACGGATTTCAGGCACTCTGACGGCCACATTTCTAATTTCCAACCCAATTCGTTCACCAACTTCTGATTCGATCCCACTGGATAGTGATGCAAGCTCTACCAATAACCCAACATACCACTCAAAGTCGGGAATATATGCGTAAAGTTTGGACGAACTCATCTGCAGAATAGTGGTTGTAACAGATATCCTATATGTCCTTGGAAAGGCACTGTAGTCTGCTTTGGCGTTAAATCGCAGTTGTTCCATCAATTTTGAAATTATTGTGTAAAGATTATTCTCATCCACTACTCCCGGGAGCAGACCCAATGCTTCATCCCGAATTGTCAAGTCAGGATCATCAATGCAATGTAGAATCAAATCTTCGTGTTGAGCCACAAATTGAGGATGAATTGCTGCAATCTTAGTGAAGGCCAGCAATCCCACATACTTGAGATTCTGATCATTAGGCTGTTCAATGAAGGTTCTAACATTGGCCATACATCGTTCAGCCAGTTCGTAGTCAGATTCATCCATCATCCCGCCAGATACAATGCAATTCACACACTCATATAGTAGAGACATTGCGGTAGTAGAATACATTAATTCTAGTATCGGAGGCAATAGCTTGGACTTGATTCTTGGTTCACTTGGAGCCAGGGTCGAGAATAATTTGAGAATCTTTATAAGCATCCAGTTATTATGCGACGATGTCAATAACTCGTATAACTGAGGTGCCAATTCCACAAATGACTTTGTAGAGTTTGTGGTCTGTTTTGCGAGTTCAGAGATAACGTTGACCGTAGCGGAAACCACTGATGGATCAGAATCTTGTAATGATTCTTTTAGTCTTGGAAACGCCATTCTTAGAGCCTCTGGGTATTGAAGCGACATTTTATACAATGCAAGAACTGCACGTTTCCGAATCTGAGGCTTTGAGTGGTTGAGCATTTTTAAAATGTCATCATTCAAATCCTGAGCCAGCGAAGGCGTGACTATACTAACCACTCCTCCAATTGCTGTCGCCACATCTAAGGACTGGGCGGAATTGAGATCTTTCTTCAATAAATTGGTAGTCAGCATAAGCACATCAGTATCTGCCCGGAAGGACTGTGCAGCAGCCAAGTATCCCACTCGTTTCTGTTGAAACTTCGCACTTGACATTACTTCTAGTACTGGAAAACTTGCCCATGACATGTCATATCCGTACATCTCCAAATAGACCAGCTTAATAATTGCCATAGTCTTCGTATCCATGTCGGGACTCTTAACCTCCTCTCTACAATCCGCCAACGCATCTCGCACAATTGATTCTCTGGCTGCAGGATCCTTAGCGGTTCTTATTGCACGAATGAGATCATGCAGCGATTTCTCAAATCTGTGTTCGGTCAGTCAACAACTCAAATCGTTACCATTAACTCTATACCCATTCTCCCGTCTCCTTCTGCTTACACTATTCCAAATGGTCTTAACCTTGACCTTTCCTCTCTGGCTAAAGACATTATGTCTATATATGGCCAGATACGTCTGGCCACGTTTTAAAGAAAGAGTCTCGGTCCTTTATTCTATCTACCTACAGATAGCCAGGTGGTCGCTTCTCAAGATCTCTAATGGTATCAATGATCGTGTTGTTAGCAGATTCCGACAGCCGCGTACTCCATGTTTGGTGTGGCGGTGATTGTCTTAAGAACCGCAGCCAAGATAGAGCGTAGTTGGTTGGCACTTGTACAGTCTGGCTTCGTTTAAGCTGTGGGTATTACAGTATGAACATTCTGGTTTGAATGTTTAAGATCCATATAGAGCGTGCCCAAATTCATAGTGTTGAAGTGAATGGAGTTCTTATTCAGGGAACAGTTGTTCTTACCACTTCTCCGGTATGAATCATTCAAGAGGACTGAGTATTGACTCTCAACAATATGCAGTGGATGACCAAGATGGAGATGACATTGCTGATGGTTCAGAATCGATTTCGTCATATGCTGGGTCTGGGGAATCACTGAATGATGACACATTTTCCCCAATAGATTTTCTCAGTGAACGATTCGGATCTGCCCTGGACCCTTCCAAAATGGACCGAGCAGTGGCAGTTCAAGCACAAACGTCAGGCATTTTACATGCGAAATCACAACAATTGGAATCTTTAAGAGCTGAGGTTGCACAAACACTAACGGAGCTTAAAGCAACTTTCGGCCATGGCATGAAGCAGGCTCGTCAAGTTCAACAAGATTTGAATTATATCTACAGGCGCGTAGTCCAACTACAGGATATGGCGGCAGATAGATATCCTGTAGAGTATGCTGAAGCTTCTGCTAAGATTAGGACTAGTATAGATAATGAGAGGAAGTAAGGGTACTATGAGATAAGAGATGTACTGGATGGTCGCATGATTCGGTCAATGGCAACATTGAACACTCACTAAATTAAGTAGTATTATCAAGACAATGTAATCATGACTGATAAATAATTGCTTCTCTATTTTGGTTTGATTGTTATTTGTTGAGTTTTTGTGTTTTTGGGCTTTTCTGCTTTTGCTCGTTTGCTCTTTTTTATTCAGTCAAACCACTAACAACCTTTAACTTTCGCTATCCAACTCTCCATACTTCCACTCCTAGTATTCTGAATTTGGATCGAGAACTTAAAACTTCATTTCCAAATGTCAAACTGGGCTCAGATACACCTCTCTCTAGATCAGAATCGACCCACAACCCGTAATGCCCGCTGCCACCTCCCATAGACACAAAGTGCCTTGTACAGAATATAACAAAATCATTCATGCCAGTATAGGGAAATGCTTGAAATCGGTAATCTGAAGGTTGTGGGCCCAATTTGACTACCTTCCACAGAAAGCATTCACCATTTCCCGCATACCTTTTGTTATCAGTAGGCTTGAACGCCTCGTTAGCATATGAGCCAAAAACCACTCCTTCATCATCTTGAATGATTAACACAAAGCCCGGTTTTCGGCCCACCTTAGGTTGGGAATACCTTCCTCCGTTAGTATCGTTTAATAGATCATATAGTGTGGTCAAAGAGGCACCATTTTGCTCTAATGAGTAGCATAGGTTCCAATTAGAATGGATTTGAAGCCTAGCCGGGAACAGTTGTCGAATTTCTTCAGCAAGTGCTGTAGTCATCAGCTTAGTCTTAGTTAATTCGGAGTATCCTTCAAGTTCTACTGGAGCTAATGGTGGCAATTCAAAATCATCAATCAATGCGGAAGTTTGAGTTGTAGAGCTTTGATGTCCCTCACCTTTGCCTTTACCTTTGCCCTCAGATTCATCGCTCTTGACTCTGTCTTCTTCGTGCCCTTGAGAGTTAGAAGGGCCAAACGATCCTCGGCGGACTAAGTCGATCGCATGATGAACGAATCCCCCCCTACGATCGGTCATAGCTTCTTGCCAGTAATGCCGCCTTTTTATTGTGGCTCACTCTCAAATTTCATCCCCTCAACCAGTTGGTTATTCAGTTTGTCCTGGTAGTTACTTCGTTACTCTGTACTATGGTGTTCATTACTACGTCTCAATTTAAAGTTCTTATCGCACCTCGTGCGCGGCGCCAGCCATTCACTGCTACTGTACGCGTGCATAGGGATTACTTTCAAATGGAATTATGAGAAGGCAAATTAGAGCTCAAGGAATCCATTGTATAGTGGTAAGAATTGGCTCAATCAGGTAGTTAAACAACTTGATTATGAAAGCAATGTAGGATCCATTATAGATTGTTACTGAAGCCTATGCCTATATACTTATAGTCATGTTAAGCGATTACCGCTCAAAAGGAGGAGATGGAGGTAAGCTCCTTCTGACAATACTTAGTACAGTCGGAGAAAATTCGTGCTTGCTTAGCAATGTCAGCTAGATGAGAAACTACCATCTTATTTCCATAAGTAAAACCATAGATGGTGTAGTCAAGACCCACCTTCTCACAGAACTTTCGAACTTCAACCTGAGCAGCTCGAAGGTTATGCCGAGGCATTCGTGGGAACAAATGATGAATAACTTGAAATTGAAGACCTCCATGGACATAATCTAACCATGGTGGGCAGTCTACATCCATGGTAGTACGCAATTGTCGCTGAGGAAAGCTTTCAGCAACGCCCAAATCCGAAGTCGACATAGCAAAATGCGAAAGAACAATCTGAACGTGGACCGGCGTAGTAGCAAGATGCGAAATCACTACAAATAACCATCGCTCTGATGCTGAATCCAAGCCTTTAGTGACAACACGATAACCAAACCAATAGATAAAGGTTAATATCCCTGTGATTTCTAGGTATCTAAACCATGCGGCCTTGCCCTTGCGTGGACCAAGTCCCCGGATTAAATACTCCAATGATAGAACATACAAGTTCAATCGGCCAAAGCTCAGAATCAGGTAGTAGGTATAATGCTGTACCGGCAGCATAACCTTGGCTACAGCATCATACTTTAGCACTCGATTATAGAACGTTGATTTGATACTGGTGAACAGCCTAGTTGACACTGCAAAGAATGGCAGGTGCTGAATATCCGGATCATGCACTGGGTCGTTGGTTACAAAGTGATGGACATTATGGTTGCGCTTCCACCATCCAATTGAGAGCCCTCCCATAAAGTTGGCCACAATTATGCTGATGATGTTATCAATTTGATAGTGATGAGTGATTCCAATGTGGGCAGCGTCATGAGCAATAAAGGTCAACTGCTGCCATCCTAAACCAAGACACAATGCTGACAGGAAAAGCCAAACCATGCTATACTGTTTCCAAGAAAAGAAAATTGATGACAGAGTCATAAGTGTTGTAATGCGGGCACCTTCACGTACGTATCCCCAATAAGTACACTGAAAGTAATTACCCTCTTGCAATTGTCGGTATAACTCTCGGAACTCGCTACGAATGTTTTCTTGGGTTCTGGTATCAAGTGATGGAAACTTCTTCAAGTCCTCTTCTATTAGCTGTCCATCATATGATTCGACAAATCTCATTTCGGCAGATTCGGGGCCCTCTTGAGAGAAGCTGGCTTTAGGTCGTCTGTAATTTCCCACGTCGACGTCTGATAGCATGGCTACTCCTTCATCCAGATCTTGATCAGCAATTTTAAGGAAGGTCCCTCCTTGAATGGGAGGAATGAAGTTTTTCCATGGAACTTGCACCGTTCCCACCTGAAAAGCCCCTAGCTTTGACAACGTCTCGTCTGAATGGTATACCACCATCTCGTCTGAAGCATCTCGCCCCACCATGTGTAGTACCGCCTTGTCTCCACCAGGATGTCTATCTATCCAACTGTTTAATTTCAAGGCACGCCCTTCATAAATCACAATCAGCTCTCCATTTGCTATACGATCTTCTACTTCGCTTCTCGACAACAGTCTCTGTCGTCTGTCAGTGTTTAATTCTCCCATTTTTGGAGTGACCCCTAGGAAACAGAGGTCGAGTTATGCAAAGTGAATAGTTCCGCGTTCAACGCCCTTATAGAAATATGATCCGTAACACTTGATTTATACTCCAAGAGAAATCCTTCCTTCTATCAGGCCACCTGGAGCACCCTATCAAATGATTTATATTTGACTCGTCAGTGTCATGTCGCCCACAATCACATTCGAGTTTCAACCTGGGCGGAGCCCAGAAGCACGGCTGCGCACATACAAAAATGCCGCACGCATTCACTTTGATCCGCTCTCATCTAGAACTAGGTTAACAGTTAAGAAAGAACCTTCAATATTCGATTAAGCATGATATTACTGATCTTACAAATGTCTGGTTCTTAGGGCGGAATATTAGAGTCTATACTGTTCGGACTTAATATTTCAATTTTGCGAAATTTGTCGCTCATGTAGTTATTATTCATATATTCATGGTTCCATAACACTGTGATGTCTATTTATCATATACAAGTTCTTAGGACTTCGGACACTTAAAACTTAATTTTGGTAGCTTTCTTGTCCCCAACATCCTTATAGAATGCTCCATATACAGCATGTTCTTTCTTCTTTGTATGGCCCCCAAATTTGAGCAATTCATCAGGAACGGGCTGGTTAGCACCGCGTAATACATTGACTAGCGCTCCAGATAGATGCTTTTCATGCTCAGTAAACAGAGTGATTGCAAGACCAGTTTGTCCAGCACGACCAGTTCGTCCGATTCGATGAACATAATCCTCCACAGTTAGGGGAAAGGTGAGATTGATAACCACCTTAACAGCGGGGATATCGAGTCCTCGAGCAGCGACATCAGTGGCCAATAGAAGAGTGCTGCGGCCGGCTTTAAAGTCTTCCAATGCCTTAGTTCGCTGTGTCTGATTCAGATCTCCATGAATGGCTGCCACTTGGTATCCTCTATTCTGAAGCAAGCGCTCGACTCGACTAGCTTCTTTCTTATATAGAGCAAAGATGAGAATTCGGTCATTCTTTTTTGCTCCCTTCTGATGTTCTTGGAGAAGCTGTATCAGACGCCGTTCTTTGACTTGAGGATCTAGCACCTCCACAGTTTGGGTGATGCTTTTGTTAGCACTAAGTTCATCTCGTTCTCCAATTGATACCTTGACAGCATCTTTATTCATGAAAGTCGCAGCAAGCTGACGAACCTGAGGAGGCCAGGTAGCAGTAAACATGAGGGTTTGACGGCCACTGGAGTTGGTTTGTGACAGAATCTTCTTAATGTCTTCTTCGAACCCTTTTTCCAACATTCGATCTGCTTCATCCAGAACCAAAAACTCGACCTTAGAAAGATCAGCTGCACCCTCCTCGATCAAATCTAATAATCGTCCTGGAGTAGCGATTACAACGCTGGCCTTTTTAAGGCCCGCTCGCTGCTCATCCTTAGGTACACCGCCATAAATGCATACTGTATTAGTCTTCACGGTGGTAGATATCTTTTGAATGCTGTCATCAATTTGCATGGCAAGCTCTCGCGTAGGAGAGACCACAAGGACCTTGACACCTTTGCCAACTGACGATGAAGTGGTCAGCAAATGCTGGATAGCTGGAACAGCAAATGCCATGGTCTTACCAGATCCAGTTTCAGCAACTCCAATTACATCTCTTCCATCTAACAGGAATGGCCACGAAGCTGCCTGGATAGGAGTTGGCTTTGGAAATTGTTTGAGCACAGCGTTGATACGAGGATCCACAATTGATTCCAATTGAGAGAACTGTAGATATGGTTGAAGACCGGATTTTCGACTATCTTCGATTGATACAGCATTCTCTTTCAAAAACGCTTCAACAGCTGCCGAGGACGACGATACCTGAGCGTCAGAGCCAGAAACAGAACTGACGATGCTCTCAGTCACATTATCCTCTTGCTTCTTGTGTCTCTTTTCACTCTTTTCACTCTTTTCCTTCTTCTTTTTCTCCTTCTTCTCTTTCACCTTATCTGTCTTTCCTTCAGATTTCTCTTTTTTCTCCTTCTTGGATTTTTTCTCCTTTTTAGCAGCTTTCTTCGCAAGCTTCTCTTCCTTTGTGAGTTTTACTTTCTTAACTAGTTCCTCTTCCGAGCGCTCATCACTTCGAGAGTGCTTTAAACTCAATTCAGACTTTTCAACTGACATTTTTGATTCTGAATGATTCCGATATCGGTTGATTTTTTCACTGTGATAAATTGGTGATCTTTAAAAAAAAAAAAAAAAAAAAATCGTATCAGGGTTAGGGCTCAAACCAAACTCAAACTTAGGCTGGTATGAAACTGAGAGAGAAAGAGTGTAGGTATATAGTTCATTTGTCAGGGTTTACCGCGCAGGATAAAGATCTAATGGGACAAGTGGGACCACATCTTGGTATTAATTAAAGCTCTACTGTGATTGAGGGGTACTTAACGATTACGAAGAGCATAGCTTGCCAAAATTGAAGCGCTGCGTTAGTGGACATAGAATTAATACTCACAGGGCGGTACTGTTGCCATTAATATTGACTATATCTACTGTTTGCCCAGCGTTGTGACATCCCAGATTCAAAGGAAGCGGGGGTCGGATTGTATTTTCCAACCCGGCGTTTCTTTTTTTTCGAAATTTTTTTCCCTTTTCATGGACTGATCCCTCTTTCGCAAAAGCCGCTTTTTACTACTGGAGCTCGCGGCGATAACGGTGGAACAACCCGACGCATCTTGTATAGTGGCAAAGAGGACAGGTGTACCCGATCGTAAGCTGCCCTTGCGGACAGGATTGGTAAGGATTTCTATATCTACATTGCAGCAATTGCACAGAGCTCTTAGTTGTACACAGGTGTTGTTGTGAGCAAGCAACCTTGTAGAATTTGAAAGAAGGAGTGGAGTAGTTGAGGATAGTTAGCGGGAGTTGCGATGAGATTCAATATTGAAGTAGTTTATGCCTTGGCACTATACGTGAGCTCAGTATCGGGACACGTTTTAGATTTCACGAAGGACAAGACTACAGACATCGCCGATGCGTGTGGAGCTACTTACAAGGCAGTCGAAGACTGTAACCGAATTGTTCGGCCAATTGTCAAAGAACTGGTGAAGACTGATTATTTCCGATATTACAAGGTTGATCTTTCAGAGGAAAGTTGCCCATTTGTTGATGAGGATTTAGGGATGTGTGGAAACAGGGCATGTGCGGTAGACCCAGTTGTTGATGAGAGTGAGTTGCCAGAGTTCTGGAGGACTCAGTATCTTGGGAGGCTCGAAAAGGATTCTGTCCGTCCTATTAGTGGAGAAGCCCACAATGGTCTTGCTGACTCATGTATTCACGAGCGATATTTGAATCAGGATCTGGATGTCAATTACTGTTACCCTGAAAACGAAGCCATCGATAGCCCTGGTGTATATGTTTCTTTAGTGGACAATCCCGAAAGGTTCACTGGATACGCTGGTGCACATGCAAACAAGGTCTGGCGGGCAGTTTATCAAGAGAACTGTTTTGGATACCAGGGCAATGACGAATTGCATGATCAAGCTCAGGTACTGACTGAGGAGGGACCTATTGATGAATTGAACCACGATAAGACAAACACAGATGATGCATCACCCTCTCTTGCCGAATCCGAGTTGATGCCCCCACAGGATACATCAGTATTTGGATCACCCGCAGGTTCTCAACTCGCGGATGTGTTCAATGCCCCGGGAGAGTATGAGAAACGAGAGGTTGGAGGAGAATTGGGACAGGAAGCCATGAACACTGAAGAGTTTTGTGTTGAGCAGCGATTATTCTATCGTCTCTTATCAGGTATGCATGCTAGTGTTTCCACCCATCTTTGTACGGAATACCTGAACAAGACCACTGGCGAATGGGGCCCCAACATCGACTGCTTCATGTCACGAGTAGGTAATTATCCCGAACGAGTTTCAAATTTGTATTTCAATTACGCCCTGGTAGCTCGATCTGTGGCCAAACTCCAGAATTATATGGATCATATGTCATTTTGTGGAGAAGATGTTGGTAGGGATCGCAGCACGCGAAGACAACTTTCCTTATTATCGCGATCTTCTTGTCAGAGTGGTGGAAGGGGTGCATTCAATGAGACTTTAGTATTTGCAACTGCAGAAGCAGTAGCTTTGAAGACAGAGTTCAGACGAAGAGTTCGCAATGTGAATGCCTTAATGTCCTGTGTCGGTTGTGAAAGGTGTCGCCTTTGGGGCAAGCTTCAGACTGCTGGGTATGGAACTGCGTTGAAGATCTTGTTTGAACTTCCTGATAGTCCCGAACTCGAGCCTGAAATGAGCCAGTCTATTATCTCAACCTTTCAGCGTAGTGAGCTGGTCGCTCTTATCAACACATTTGATAAACTTTCAATGTCGATAGATGCACTGGAGAGCTATCGCAGTGAATTAGATGATCGTCAGAGAAATAAGAACTCATCCAAGCTGAAAAAAGACTGGGATGCTGAATGGGGTCTTGCTTGGGAAGGAATGAAGTTCATTTTGAAGTCGTATGTGGAATTCCCTCAGAACATGTGGGGTCTCATCGTGTTCTATTCTGCCAGATACTGGAATTGGTTCATTGGAAGAGATGATATTTTGAGTTTCGAATACACACTTAAAACGGAACTCTGAAACCATCCAGTACTGAAATAGAGGCTCGAACTCTGAACTATAATCTTGCATCTCTACTTATATAATTGACAACTGTCAATATCTAAAATTGCATCGCCTTGTACATTCATTTTATACTTAAACATGAACACACTTTGTAGCTTCATAGGTACACTTGCATCTAAGAAGAGATTACCTTGCCCAATCATAAAAAGTAAGCTAGAAGTACAAAGAGGCATACAGTACTGGAGGTGGTTAGTACCGTTGCAGAGTTCGACCCACTGATTGTCGCAGAAGCTGCGGACTGAGTGATGTTAGAGGATGTCCCAGAAGAGTTTGACGGGGTTGAATGATTTGCTGCACATGTTCCGTTTTCGCGAGGATCAAGTAGTGCTAAGAAACCATAGCTCCAAAGCTGGACTCCATCTGCTTCTGTTCCATCTGGTGAAATTGCCCCAAGATCTGTGACTATAAACCCATCTTTCTTGTCACTCAGCAAGCCAGTGTCATTAACACTTGTACCTGGAGCCTCATAGGTATAAGACCACACTTCAGTATAAATGTTTGATCCGGCACCCTCAATACCCTGCCAGAGTCTATCTAAACCCGCAAGCAATGACGATACGAGTTGTTCGTTTCCACACCAATCTGGGATCTCGGAAATCTGCTCAGGCGTACCTAACTGTGGAAGTGAAAGGTTACAAAAGGATAATTGCCTAAGTAGACCATTAGCCACGATGCCCATCTGCCAACCCCAGACGACCGTTCCTTGATACCGAGTCCTGTCAAAAATAGCATGATTGCTAGTATTAGAATCCATAGACGGGTTAGCTACGACCATTCCAATCGGTGTCATTAAACCCTTGGGGAAAGGCAGCAAAGCATCAGCAACCGCCTTCATATAACCCTCTGACACATTGTTGGCGTACAACATTGGAGCACCAATATCGGAGTTTAGTACTCTGACTGGCGAACTGTCATTAAATAAGGATAAAGCATAGAAAGAATGACTACTGCCATTATTCAAAAGCCAGTCTGAGGATTTAGCACCGCATACTTTGAATGAAGTACCGTTAAAAGCCCCTTCACCATAGGACAGCGACTGAGGAAGCTTTTCAGCAGTGCTGTACTTAGAAATTCGCTGATTTAACGTGTCGATAGGAGTAGTTACTTCGAAAAAATCCAAGGCTTTCTGTTCCCAGACTGACGCGTATTTACTAGCGGTCTCCCTGTAAGATTTGTCGATAATTGACGCATTAGACAAATCAGCAATTGCTCGAAGACACCCTGGGACAAGTGCAACATTAACATCGAATGGGATGCGTCCGTAACCTAGTCCTGTGTTCGAGTCTCTCCAGCTTCCGACAGGCTCCGTATACTTTAAATGGATAAGGTTCTCAGTCTTAGGATCCTCAGCAAATGGCTTGCTAGCGTCCAGTACAAATTTCACATTTAGGTCAAGTAGACTGGCATAGGACATTCCACTTGTAGAACCAAGACTAGAAGTCTTTTTTAAGAATTGAGCTGAGCGTCCCTTCCCTTGGCTGAGATCGAGCAAATAATGGGACAAAGAGGGAAGCAGTAAAAAGTCGGTGTCGACCATTGGATAGCTATAGTAGGAAGTATTACCTTTCGAAAACTCCAAATTATTAATGTTAATAAATGATGCATAATCTCCAATAGTTTCTTCATGGCAAACTTCACCAAGAGACACTGGATCAACCGGGGACGTGTTCGTGCCATTAACATAAAGACGTTCAAGCACCGCAGCGATTGCGTCTTCAATGGGTTCAGGCTCAAGGATAGACATATACAGACGTAATGCATACATTGAATCTCTGCCAAAGTAAGTAAGGAAACGCCAACCACCTGCTAAGAACTTAGCAGAATAAGTCAGGAAGCTGACTTGAGAGGCAACATTCTCGTCGGATACTGTGCTGGGCAAGAAAAGCTTCGAGGGGTCAATCCCAGATCCAATTGAAGACTCGGTGAACTCAATCTTGAAGTTCAACTCTGCAGTAGACTTTGAAAGAATGAAATTGCAAATGGGTGGTTTAGTAGTGTTTTTTGATGGTATCACCTGGATACGGAGATCCTTGGTGTCAGATGCAGAAAACGTCAAATTCATACTGTTCGTTCCGTTAATCCACTTTCGGTTGAAGGTTACAGAGGTGTCATCATAGTGGCCTAAGGTGTAATTGAAAATTTCATGCATAAGTCCACTGCCTTCAGTGTAGTCTCGTATAGCTCTCACTGCTCCAATAATGGTCACACCCAATGAAGCATTAGAATTGAGTGCCAAGGTTCCGCTTATACCTGCCCGGGAACTAACATCCTTCCCAGACAAAGCCTTCAAACTACCATTGACTAATTTCAGATCCAATGGATTCGAAACTTTCACCGAGGAATTGAAAGTTGCCAGACTATCGTTTGCATTTAAAAAATAGGTCAGAGCTCCGGAGTTACCTTCAGGGAACGCAGCAACAAAGCGCTGGACTGCTTCAGAAGAGTCTGAAGACGTGACCAGAACCTGAGCTGTTGAGCTGCTGCCGTCAGAACCTCTCACAAAAGTATTGTCATATCCAGCAGCACTCAGGCCAAACGACAGATCGGCCCTGACAGACCCCACCAAGAGAGCACCCAAAGCAGGTAAGATATAGGACAATTTCATGTAGAATCACAGGTATCACACAGTATAAAAAGGTCCAGTCTCCCAAGTATTCTTATCCCAAACTTGAGATGTGCTTCCAGATTAACAAACACATTCAATTTATATTAGTAAAAACTCAAAGATTGTACCACCATTTGATTGGGATACATTCGCGGAACAGCGGCGTGCGTGCGGGGTCGTTGATCCCAAGTATTGTACGCACAGTAGTGATCGTCATTTCGGATTTTGGAACAAATTCGGACCGGAAATGGAGCTTACAGTCGTCCGTAATGACGTATACTTGTAAATCCGCTCAGTGCTCACTTTCTTTGGACTCTTCTTTCTTTTCTTTCTTGGACCTAACCTTCTTGTCATCTTTATCAGTGTAGCCTTTAGACAAAGACTTACCTTCTGAATTGTCAAAAGTCTTACGAGCTTCAGCAATCTCTCGCTGTAGAATTAACAGCTCTTCAACTCTGCCCAGCTTTCTAGGGTCATTACGAAGAGCAAATTTAAAGTCGTCCACCTTGATCTTCTGCCTGTTCGCGACACAGGCAACTCTAAACGCCTCGTGGCACATATTCACTACATATTCCTGAAGAATATCCTCTAAAGCTGCAATTGAGTCAGGATCAGGGTTTGCTACATCACCAAACGCGTACATCAAAGATCTCACTTTCGATACGTTAGTACTCAACACTTCAAATGAACAACCATCCTCAAAGAGGCTACTTACAATCATTTGTGAAAAGATTTGACCGTTTTCGTCGCCGAGCTGTATAGTCTATAGCCGACATTTTCTAATCTTTAAATTCTGTGAATGTGATCAACTTTGACCAACAGAGCCAACACCGTATTCTCTAAAACTAATCTCTAGATATATTACACTCTTTCGTTCTCAAGATCTCGTTCTCAATACAAGTTTGATCGTGTCAAAGATGTCACTGATTCTGGATTTTAATCCAGCCGTGATGTAACCTATCGGACATCTATTTCCCCACACCCTTTTGGACTCCAAAAAAAAGATAAAAAAAAATATGTATTATTATTATATAGAAAATCAGATCTTAATTACTGCTGGTTGTGTTAACGTGAAGCTCAAATTCTAGAAGATTGGGGCATCATACAGTCGTACGAGTTTATAGGCACCTGACCCTGGATCTCTGCCCATATTTTTTTTGGACCATTGGATCTTGAGCTTGAGGATTGAACCTCTTTCTGGTCGCACATGCCTGAGTTACCTGTGCTTTCTGCGCCCAAAGACTGAAGTTACAGGGTGACAGCCTGTATCTGCGAATGAAAATCATACTGAACTGAGGCCAGGCACAAGTCCAATGGCGATAGACAAAAATGGATTACCTGCATCCAGGACTAAAACGTTCACTGGGTGTTGGACTTGCAGAGCTAGAAAGATCAAATGTGATTTGACACGGCCTGCTTGTATTCGTTGTGTCAAAGCCAATTTGAAGTGTGAAGGGTATAGCATAAAGCTTCGATGGGCACCAGGTAATGGAGCAGAAGCTCCAGATGATGATTCGTTTCAAAGAAGAACAGTTGGTAAGTGAAACTATGGGAAGTGGTTTAAACGTTCAGAAAGAGGGTGGTGAATGGTTGAATAGAAGCGGCCTGTCATAAGATTGACAACATTGACAGTTGCCTTTATTGATTTATCTGTGAGTATTATCTAACCTGTTATACAGAATTTGTCGAGTACCCGCCTGGTATGATATACCAAACTTACGATGACATGGACGACACATTGGCTAGACTACACGCTCCTACTTTTCAGCATGACAACCAGACTGTATCATTGGGTCCGTTTGGGGTGTTTGAAGGTGTTCATAAAAGGAAACTTACTGGATCTAATGGCCGAACCAAAAAAAGAGGACGTAAGAGCAAAAATGGTACCTCGAGTGATAATACTAAATCTGAATCACCCCAAGAAGGTGGACACGACCACCATCAGGATGCTCGAAAGAATCGAAGTTCACAAACTGCTTCGAACGGGTTTAACGAATTGAGTTCATCAAATTCTACCAATACGACTGTTCCAAATGATTCTGCGATTCCTGATGACCCAATCGTATCTACTCCAGGTGTGGATGATATACCCAATGTGAACGATATTCTTGCAGGCTTGCCTCTGGAACTACCACTGCTTGAAGATCCTCTAGGTCTGTGGTCTAAAGAGCCTCTGGGAGAGGATACATCTGGCTATCAAACCTTGAAAGACGAGCTGACCTCTTTACTGGCAAGTGATAGCTATTTTGATATTGAACTATCTCCGCCTGATGGCACTGATTCAGGAACTGGTACGGTTTCTACACTACCGACTGGATCTGCAGCGTTTGGAAGTGGTAATATTGGCGTGGAATCTTCAATTTTAACACCAGACTCTGCCAGTACTCCACCAATCGATAGCATACAGAACAGCTTGGCTTCAAGTTCGCATCGCTCTGCTACCCGTCACCATACCGGTCCATCGCACCACCAACCTAACCAGCTTTTTCAATCATCTCTATTTGCATCAATACCTGATCCAGCTGTGAGCTTTCCATATCTTGATAACAAGTTTGGCTTGCCTACCAATTCCCTTTATTTCACTCCTCAAGCAAGGTACTTATTGGATCATTACGTTAACCACGTTCTCAATATCATGATGGTGATTATTCACCCTATAAATCCCTGGAAAACTATATATCTTCCAAAGGCTCTGAGTGCAGTGGGTGAACTTATCTCCGTTGGTCATACTGCCAATTCTAAAAACGCACTTCTACATGCATTAATGGCAGTAAGTGCTTGCCATTTGCAGTCAAAATTTCCGGAAGGATCTTTCAATCGCGAATACTATAATGGGTTGAGTCTCCAATTAAAAGCAGAGGCGTACAAATGGTTCAGTGAATGTATTACTAAGAATTTTGCTCGCCAGAAGTATAAGGATATTATCACTGCTGTTCTCTCTATGATTAGCATTGACGTCATTGCTGGCTCTGCTAGTGATTGCCGGGTGCATCTAGCAGCCTGTCAATCAATTATTAACATGCGATGTAGATTAAGACCAAAAGTATCGAATAAGGCAGCAATTCTACATCGAATTGCTGGTGTGCTGAGTCTTTTGCAAGGTGCTACTGATTTGTCGCCTGAAGACGTGAATGTTTCTGGCAGCAAGGCGAAAGATTTTAACGATAACTGGCTGAATATAAGGTTCGAGGATTTCGGTGTTGGCAGTCAAAGAAATGACATGTATTCATCGAACGGTCCGCAAGAAGACACCACTGCTGCTTCATTGGCTCACATGAACAATCAATCTGAGTTTGAGCAGTATTGGCTCAAGTTGAAGCAAGTTGAACCCAAACCTCTATCGGACGATTTCTACCAGAAAGAGTTGGTTTCAACTGTGGTACTATATGGTGTCCCAGATTCGCTTATCTTATTATTTGGTCGCATGTCATCACTTGCAAAACAGGTGCTTAGGTTTCGCTACCGCGATGAGCCTATGACCAAGGATCTACTTCGAGAATGCAGTGATTTGGAGACTACTTTGGTCACTTGGGAGAGCAGCTATGATATTAGCAAGCACACCAACCTCAAAGGGGATTGCCAATCGGTGGCAATGCATCATATTATGGCGTTTCATCAGGCAATGATTATATACTATTACCGATTGGTGCGAGATGTGAATCCTGCTGTATTGCAGGGCCATATCGGAACGGTATTTGATAGATTGGAACAGATCCAACTGCTGAATGCAAAAAATACCATATGTGTACCCCTCATGTTCCCTGCATTTGTAGCCGCTTGCGAGATCACCACTGACCGACAAGATTTGCGTGACCGATATTCTACTTGGCTCAGTCAATTGATGGTTGATGGACTGGGGAACTATGAAACTGTGCGTAGACTGGTACCTGAGGTTTGGAGAAGGCGCAGTAATGGCCATCCAAACAGTAGCTGGTGGCAAGTGAAGGCTGATTGGAACATGGATATTATGTTAAGCTGACTTTTTCATTTCATCTATGCGAGTGCTATCAGTTACACTTTACTTTAAAACAAGCCTGAGATTATTTATTTAGCATTAGAATCAACCATTAGAAATAAGCAGGTAATTTTCAATAATACTTTCTCGACATGCCCACCATTTAGCAACTTCGAATGTTGGCGGTAGTGGTAAGAATTTCAGTAGTGCATTTAGTGGTGCATTTAGTATGGCCTCTACTGAACTATTCTCTTTTGAGAAATACCCACAACGGTTACCGTTTTTAAGCGAATGACTCAGAGTCATCCGACTCACGCACAGCGCGGCTGACGCCAACGGGTGGGCTCTTTTCTTTTATCGTAAGTCCTAATTTTGTGAGTCAAACCGTGCTGAACGCTATATTTTCCCCCATATAGTGCATCCCGTGTAGAGTATATAACTGCCTGGTTGCCCACACACATATGGAATCTTGAATTCTTCAAACGAGGGGGAAAAAAAATTAACAGCTTGTTGTAGTTGATTAAGATGCAATCAGAGTCATTTGATACCAGTGTTGTCGATGAATCGAGCATATACAAGGATCGAGAGAAGGAATTAGATCGTATATACCGAAAGATAGATCGAAGAATCATCCCAGCTCTTTGGTGCTTGTATTTTCTTTCCAGCTTTGGTGGTGCTGCCTATGGAGTTGCTTTGACTATGAATATGTCCCAAGGTCACTCGACTGTTCAGACTTTAAAACTGACACCCCATGATATAAGTGTAGCGAATGCGTTGGATTACGTCGGCTACATAATATTTGATATCCCTATGAATTTGATCATGACCCGAGTGGCTCCTCAAATCTGGCTGTCTCGAATATTGATATCTATTGGAGTTGTGTATGCTTGTTATGCTGCGGTGACTAACGCTGGAGGACTAATTGCGATCCGCTTGATGAGTGGATTATGTACTGCTGGAGCATGGCCGGGGATGGCATATTACATCTCAATGTGGTATCCTTCTCATCGAACTGCCCGTAGAATTGGATACTATTTCACTGCAGCCCAAGTATCGGCTGCGGTTGCCGGGCTAGTGTCTGCAGGCTTTCAAAAGATGGATGGTGCTAGAGGTATAACTGGGTTCCAGTGGATGTTTTTGGTATATGGGGTGGTGACAGTCGTAGTAGGCCTGGCACTCAATTGGTGGCTTCCTGGACGGCCAATTGGACAAAAAACAGAATTCAACGAGGGCCATTGGCTGAACAAGCTGGCACTAGATGTATTTTCGATCCGGTCAATTGATTTTCTAACCCCCACTGAGCAGCAACTTCATATGGAAGATATGCGGTCACGGTCTACCGATACCAAATGGGGTATGCGAGATCTATACCATGTGTTGATAGATCCCAGAATCTGGTCCATTATTGTGATGTATTTTGCTGTGGTAGGGGTTGGATTTGGGCTTGAAGTGTTTGCTTCCTTGATAATTAACATGATCGATCCCACCTTGAGTTCGATTGATCTCTCGCTACTAACAGCACCAATCTGGATCTGTGATTTGATCGCTATTTTAGCCTTCACCCCCTTTTCTGATAAGTTCCGAAATCACAGAGGAATTGCATATACATTTTCTAGCTTGGTTATCGTAGTGGGGTTGTTTGTCACTACATTTGCTGTGCACCCATGGCCAAGATATGTTGGTCTTCTTATTTGTGGATTTGGACTAGGTCCCACTGTTCCTATCTGTATGACATGGGCCGCTGAGATCTTTGGTCCTAGACACGGTGATCTAGGGTTGGCTGCATCTGCAGCGCTCGTTTCAGGACTTGGAAACCTTGGGTCCGTTACTACGACCTATGCTCTATACACAGGTTGGCCCAGTGACACGAAACGAGGATGGAAAGATAGTAATATGGTCATGGTTTCAATGTTGGGTATTGGTATGATTGCGGCCGGATGTTGCACACTTGTTCGTCGCTTTTTGGGTGATTTCAAGATGGGACAAGCTGGAGTCTCTAGAGTGTAGAAGTCTTTAGTGACCAGAAACATGTGATATTTGCATTTTTTAAAAGTCTAATGCTGCTCTATGCTTAACAGTGTCTCCCTCTTTTGTTGGTGTAAAAATCCCAGGATGGCTCCATTTTGTGGGGAATTTCCTGTTCTGGACCACTACGAGACCGTTGATTTTCTACCATTTAACCTTGCATGATGCATCTTGATTCGAAGCATGCATAACCGAAGTTTCCAAAATCGGACAACTACGAGAACACACTGGGCTAGAGAATTGATGGCCAAGTGGGGTATACTCAAAGAGAGGAGAGAGAGAGGCTCTAAAATGTAGTAGATAGATCTGGGCCTCAAATGAAGAGCTGATATTAACATACATCATAGTAATTGCATTGCAGACACCTTCCACAAGGAGCTAACTACCGAACACAAACACCTTCCTTAAAGAGTTGACTACGAGCACTCAATTATCGTCTATATAATGAGAGAGCCTAGTATGATGGATAATCAAGTCTGCAGTGGATTATAATTGCAAATAATGTACGTCGCACCAACCTTGTTACTTGCTCTCGCTAGCGCCATTGTCTCAGTATCAGCAGCTCCTGCTCCTGATGGAGATCTGAAGCCAGGACAGCCAATTTACAAACGCGAGATTGACTTGGAGTTTGACCGACGTGACCTATCAAAGTTGAAACCTGGACAGCCAATTTACAAGCGTGAGGTCGATGATTCAGAGTTTGACCGACGTGATCTATCAAATTTGAAACCTGGACAGCCAATTTACAAGCGTGAGGTCGATGATTCAGAGTTTGACCGACGTGATCTATCAAATTTGAAACCTGGACAGCCAATTTACAAGCGAGAATCCGAAGATTCGGAGTTCGACCAACGTGATCTATCGAATTTGAAGACTGGACAGCCAA